>ML810745.1:203102-216349 GCA_009831015.1 Picea engelmannii | reverse complement strand
AAATCTCCTCCATTATCATATCTCAAGCATTTGATTCTTGAATCCATCTCATTTTCAACCATTTCCTTGTAGATCTTGAAGTTTTCAAAAGCTTTTGAATTATTCTTCAGAAAGAAAACTACAGTCATTCTTGTATAATCATCAACTAATAACATAAAGTATCTCTCACCTTTTAAGCCCTTTTTTGTATTTGGTCCAACTAGATCAGTATGCACAATTTCCAGTGGTCTTGTTGTTGAATATTCCTTTGATTTGAACCCGGTCTTTGTTTTCTTTCCTTGTTGACAATGCTTGCATAAAGTGTTGGTTGGTTTCGTGATCTGGGGCATTTATCCGACTGTTTCTCTTTTGTTGACTCTGACAAGGTTATCAAAATGCATGTGACACATTCTTTTGTGCCATATCCAACTTTCATCTTTCTTTCCTAGAAAACACTTTTCATTTCCAATTTCACTTAACACATATATGTTGTTTGAAGTTCTTGCAGTTATACTGACCAATTTCCCTGAACCTTCTCTTCTTATCTCACACTTTTGTGAATTGAATGTAACTTTATGACCTTGGTCACACATTTGACTCAGACTTAGAAGATTATGTTTCGTATCTTCTACCAGTAGAACATTTTGTGTCTTTTTATTCTTGTTCCCAATTCAGACTATGCCTTCTCCAATGATTTTGGTGGAATTATCATTTCCGAAGGAGACTGGTCCATTTCTTTCCTTTTGAAATGTAAGAAATTTTTCTCTATCACCTGTCATGTGTTTTGAACACCCACTATCAACATACCAATCGTGTTTCTTCTGCTTATCTTGTAGAGTGACTGTGCATTCTTCATTGCTATATTGATCTTTCTTTCTTATCCATGTCATTTTCTGAGGTTCTTGTCTATGATTGTTGTTATTATGTTAAGGTTCTTTAGGAGGGACTGCCATTCTGCAATTTTTGGCCATGTGTCCAAAATTGTTACATTTGTAACATTCCACTTTAGTGCTCAAATATTCAAACCTATTGTAACTTCTTCTTTGTGTTTCACTAGGTATTCTTGAGTAACCCCTTTGTGTATGACTCTCAAAGTTTTTATTATTCCTATTGTTAGCTCTGCAATTCATGGCTTTATGTCCAAAATTATTACATGCATAACATAAACCAAAAAATATAGTTTGATACCTGGGAGTTGAAGATCTTCTGAAAGAAGGTGCTCTTATGAATCCTTCTTCTTCTTGAGTCTTATCTATCTGTTGTTGATTATGAAATCTGAATCTTCTTGGTGGAGGAGTGTCCCTGTAATATTCCTTGTACATCTTCCTATCCCCTTTGATTGTTTATGCATAGATTTTTGGATTTGTTTCTTGCTCTATTGTTTTGGAGCTTAATCCCTTTTCTATCTGATTGTATCCAAGTCCAGACTTGTCAAGATGAGATTTTTGACTGCTGATAATGTCATCTAGAACTTTTAAACTATTCTGCATATTTTTCTTTTGAATATCCTTTCTTAGTGTGACAATCTTTGTTTCCAAGTTTCCAATGATCTTGTCATTTTCTTCTAGTTATTATTTGAGTGCTTCTTCAAAATTTTATCTTCTTCTATTTGAACCTTCAATATTGTGAGCATTTGTTCTAGTTCTCAAGTGTCATTTTTCTTGTCTAGTTCTTCTTGTATTTTCTTGTTTTTCTTCTTTTCTCTTCTGATAAATTCTATGGCACACATTAATTCTTCTCGGTAGTCAACTTCTTCCTCTTCAATTTCGTCTTTGACTTCTTCATATCCTTCTTTGGCTTCTTCATATTCTTCTTCAGAGTCTTCTTTGTCAGAATCTTTTACTACCATGAATAGAACTCTTTATGTCTCACTGTCACTAATTTCATCTTCATCTGATGATGAGATGTCTTCTTTGATGCACAAGTTTTTCTTGAAATCTTTCTTTGTAGTTCTTTTTCCTTTATATGTGTGTTTGACTTTTGAGTAACCTTCATCATTTATGTTTTTCTTATGAGGACATTTGTTAGAAAAATGACCAACACCATCACAATTAAAACAAATTAAAGGAATCTTACCTCTATACCTACCATTGGTTCCCTTGTTCAGTCTTTTGACGAACTTGGCCTCTTCTTCATCATCTTTCAAGATGTCGTTGCTGCTGTTATTTTCTTCTTGTTCCTTTTTCTCTTGCTTTGATCTTTTGGATGCTTTGAAGGTTGCTTCTTTTACATCTGGATTTTCCCATTCAATTCTCATTTCATATGCTGTGAATATTCCATGCAGTTCATCCATGCTTATTGAGTTCATATCCGATCTTTATTCTAGTGTTGATATCTTAGGGTTGAATCTCATAGGAAGAGATCTTAGTACCTTTTGAACAATTACAAATTCTTCGATTTATTCTCCCAATTCTATGATTGCATTCATTTTTTCGTCAACTCTTAAGAAGTAGGCTACAATATTCTCATTTTCCTTCATTTTTAGTTGTTCGAACTGACCTCTGTAAGTTTGAAGTTTTGTTGCTTTGACTTTTGCATCTCCTTCATAAATATTTCGAATCTTGTCCCAATATCTTTGGCGGATTTACAATGTGCAACATTGGTGAATACAGTTTCATTGAGACCATTCAAAAGTGAATTTGTAGATTTGGAATTATTTTGACCAAGTTTCACTACTTTGTCACTTGTTGGTGGAACTGCTGGTACTATGTATCCATCTACAATTGAGTGCCAAATTTCAAACCCCTGTGCTTGTATATATGTCTTCATCCTTATGCTCCAAAAAGCATACTTTTGTCCATCAAAGTGTGGTATTCCATTTTTATATGAGTTAGTACTCTCCATGATCTACCTTTCAGTGGTTAAACGGATTTATGAAGGAACCTACTCTAATACCAATTGTTGGATTACTGAGAGGGGGGGTGAATCAGTAATAGCGTAATTATAATCTTTTTTCTCCAAATAATCCAAGTGTTATATCAATGTAGAATTACAATCCAATAATGAGCAATAAGAAATGAAAAATCACACACATACACAGTACACCAGTTTTTTACGTGGAAACCCAAATCGGGAGAAAACCACATAATTCTTTATCTTATATGTCTTGAAGAATTACATTCATTGGAAGCACCAACTTCCTTTGTTTTCCAACTACAACTGGAAGGAGGCTTCAAACCCCTAGTTTCTCGGGATACAACCTGAGGGAAGCTCCAACTCTCCAATTCTCTGGCTACAACTAGAAGGAGGATACAACCCCCTATGTTCTTTGGCTACAACTGGAAGGTGGCTACAACCACCTATCCTTTCCCCGTCCAACTACTCTGAAGTAGAACTAGAATGATGGAACCACTGTCACAATATCACTATGATACATACCATTGTAAGCATGTACCAATAAACCTGAACCATGCATAAACCATGCATCAACTTGTACCTCAACCTGTAATCAACCTGTACCATAAACAAGTGCATCAACCATGCACCAACCTGTACCAAACAATCTGTAATCAACCTTTACCATAAACATGTGCAACCAACCATGTACCAAGTATGTACCAATCATGTATCAAGTACTAATAAACTATGACTCATCAATATGTACCAACATCATCAACTATACACCTCATGTATGTGCCAACTCACCAACTACTTGTTTCAACCATGTACCCAACTTGCACCTCAACCAAAAGCCCTCATCAATTTCATCATCCAAATATGATTTGTAACTTTGTAATAAACCTGATTTATATGATCACATACCTACAAACCTTCCTTAACTTTGACAACAAGAGACTAGAATTTTCATCAAACGTTTCTTTAGTCTCACAAGACTAGTTTTGGATTAGTCAACAACCCTAACTTGAAATAATCATAACTTTGTACCTGTAATGAATAAATATCTAAAACTGATACACAATGTTATTTAGTGTTTTTTGTGCAATTCCTCCAGGTGTCACTACTTGGAACCTCTCAGAAAAGTAGTTATGGAAAAAATGACACACCTTGCTGAATTCTGGCTTATTCTAGAGAGCGACCTTGTAGAGAGTGTCTTGCATGGAATATTTGTTTAATTGATACAAAACTATTACACATCATACTAAATACTGTAATCTAACCAACACATTTGTTCGTACTGAATTTGGATCTGTTATGAATAATTCATGACGTTTTTACTCGAAACACCTGTGTTTGACTAGTTTCAGGACTAGCCACAAACCCTATTTTCCACGGAGTGTAAATCCAAAAATAAAACGACCCACAAGCTGAATTTTTTACCACCTATACTTGGATATGTTTCCTCAATTGCATATAAATTTCACACTCTGACTCATTCTATAAAAACAGCTATTGAGAAAATAGTGAGATGACCTGAAAAAAACATACTTTAGAAAGCATCATCAAAATAATTTATCCTTCCTTGAATTCCGGTCTTATTTTCTTCACTTTCCTTAGAATTTAGGCTTATATATCCTTTGGTTACCTCAAAAACCTATAGGTATTCAATATGCTCAGGTGTGTCTAAAATTATAGAGCCTTGCCTCTTATTTATACTCTCCAAGTAGCTTCCTTAAAAACATCTTCTAGGTCACTTTGCCCACTTTATTTATTGTAGGGTTAACCCACTTATAATTTATCCATTAAATTTATTTTGTATTCACTTTGAATTATAGTACACTCATCACTTCACTTTATTATTTACCTTTTAAAATCTCTTAAACCACTTTGACTACTTTGACCTTTTGAAGCTTCTAGATGACATATGAGGGTTGATATGTTGTTAGGGTTTAGTTGCGCTATAAACTAAGGTTGAATATTAACGAACTGTAACTGCTAAGTGCTATGTTAAGGTGTTACAATCATAGATTTGTGTCCCAGCTAAGGTTTCATACACTGGAGTCCTGCAACCACCCCTTCCCCTACCTCGGGTGAGACTTCATCTGCTTCGTAGGTGTTTCCGAAAGGGTTGGTAGTTAGGGTTTTGTTGGTGTGTTTTTGTAGCATTTAACCCTAGGTATTCCCCTGTGACAACATGACTACATATAACTATTATCTGTATAAATTAATGACAACATACAATAATCAATATAAATATTATTATATTACAAGATCATTCTCAATTGAAAATTGAACTCCTCTCATTGATAACAATGTCAAACAAACAATAATAAATATAAAAGTAGTTATGAGAGTAGCAACAAGTTTTATATAATTTATCTATTTGTTTTGTTTGAACTTATGTTAACAATTATGTAAAACTAATTTAATACATGTACGTCAATGTTTCTGGAATACTCATGTAAACAGTCACAACATAATTATTGCTTAGTTGGACACTCTTGATGTTTAACAAGGATGTTGGAGAAATTTGGGGCAAGTGGCAGAGAAAGGAGACAACATGTGGGGATGACATGTATTAGTGGCATGCAACATCAAAGAACAATTGTTTCACTCCACACATAACACATGCTATATCAAGGATAGGCCACTTTAATCATGATCAATGGATGTTAGACATTGTGTCTTATGCTTAGGGATGAATGACTGATAGAGATATTATTTTATGCATAGGGGTGAACAATTTTGATTGTAGATTGTCACCTACATTAAAACCATTGTATCTTTTCCCGAATGTAATGCCCATTGTTGTCCTTATTTGTGAGTATAGGAAAATTATGAAAACAAAAAATTATTATGTAGTTGTAGGGGATATGAGATTTTGAATAGCAAGAAATGATGGACTATTGAGACAATTATGTTTGAGGATAAATTTTGTTAATTTTTTCTACACACAACATGGCTTGTGAGTGACCCCTACAAGATAAATGTAAATTACAGTATGACATGGATCATTTTACTCATTATTGATTTTGATCAAAGGACAAGGTTATGTGTGTTACTGTCTAAACCAACAACCTTGTGGAAAGTCCAAACATAGGTGCTACCTTGGGGAAACAAGATGATAATTGCACCACTATCACCTCAATAAAATATACCCTTCACTTTAATCTAGCTTTTATAGGCCAAAGGGGGTATCTCTATAAATGATATATTTAAAGTAAACCTCTTTAATGAACCATAACCATGCAACATTATGATCTACTTTAATGAATCCATAATATATATGAAAATATAATGCATAAGGATTCCAATAAGTGAGTAAGTGCTTTCAAAGATAACAAGTTAAGATCAAAGGCATGAACCACCAATTATCTGTTGGACATAGTGTCATTAATGTGTTGTCATTGATGTCAAAGTGTTGGAAGATGCGCAGAGATTAAAGATCAGGTGGGTTAGAGAATGAATATAAAATCTCATAAGAGATGGCACGATGAAACTCAGAAAGATCATTGGAGTAATAGTCAACGATCATATCAAATCAATACCGTTGATACTCATGTGCCAGATCAACGGCAGAAATGAATTGCGGAGAGAGAAAGGATAATTAAACAACTCGCTAGTTCCAATCCCGTAATTGGTCTAGATCGTCAGATCTCAAAAACTTGAATATCGACGATTGTGATTGATCCAACAAACGATAAGATTAAGTCATATTAATTTGTGATCATCGGATATGCAAGCGTCAGATCAACAACATGGATAAATTGCAGAGATTTAGTGACGAATTAAACCACTCGCAAGTTGTGGTTCCGCAATCCACATCGACCTTCGATGGCGACTTAATCGTTGGATCACTTTAAGTGGAAATATAGGATAATTAAAGATGAAGACCATCTGATACGAAGTCCCGAAGTAAATAAGGGTCGTCTGATCTATTCAAAGTTCCCCAAGTTAGTAGTGGTCAACTTCGATGCTAACCACTTCAGGAGAAAAGGGTTGAGAACAAGTAAGATCACCCGAAGGCCATAGTACCGAAGAAAAAATGAGCCGTCCAATATGAAGAACACATCGGGAGATGTCAGGACTGTCAGATCATTTTTTGTGGAAGGAAAGAGTAAGCCACAAATGTCCCGAATTCCCGGAAGTCATCTGATCTGAGGAAACACTTCAGAAGACATCCTGATTGTCGAATCGAGGAATGTAGAAGGATAGGATAAGTAGAAAGGATGAGATATCGATTACCTGGATTTTCATCAGCCATCAGATCAAATTAAGTGGAAGGATAGGATAAGAAAAGATGGAGGGTCGTTGGATTTAAATCAAGGCAAAGAAGCATCATAGATAGATCGAGCCATTGATCTAATATCTTGATCAAATGAACATCATTCATTTCAGGTTAAAATATGTGAGGAGGTTATTCTTCGGGAATCTCACTTTGGAAGTATTTTGAGGTCGAGATATCGAATTACTCAAAGTCTCGAAAACCAAAATTCTGAAGTCATTCTCAGTTGTCGATCTGAGATACATTTCAGATAGTATTCTGACTGTTAGATCAAGGAGATGAATATGTGTCACATTAGGAGATCTACGTCAACAGACCATGTCAACAATAACATGTGACAGACCACTTCAACAAACCACGACAACAAGGACATGTGGTTGTCTCTCAACCTCTACCATGTCACCAAGTGACGTTTGTAAGTTACGTCACTCAGGGAGATTTACTTCGGGAGTTTCGCCACCAGCAAATGCCCATATTCCCAAAGTCTCGAATGTCTAAGTCCTGAAGTGGACATGAGTCGTCCGATCTAAAGAATACTTTAGGTGCATTCTCAACCATTGATCAAAATATAGTGGAAGGATAGCGTAAGTAGAATAGCCGAAGTTCTGAAGTAAATGGTGGTCATCCATCTCAATGCTTGATTAAGTCCCAACCGTGGGATTAAGCTATGAACGGATAAGTGTAAGGATTGAATTTGACCATTGATATGGTTCCACAAAATAAACGTGAACCATCCGATATATTCGGTGAAATCATATTCGAAAAATTTGAAAGGACAAAGTCCCGAAGTCCCGATAGTCATCCATTTCATCGAGAGATTAAATCGTGATCGTTGATTCTGATAATAACTCAAGCACTTGTTTTTCCTAGCGTCAGGTCACTGTCATTGGTCATATGGAATAAAAGATACGAAGGAAAAACATAATGTGTCACTAAAGTTGATAAGCCTGTGGTTTTGCGTTATTGGTCACATCTAATGGTTTCAAGAAAGCGTCTTTGCAAAAATCGGTTTCTAAAATAATTGCAGATATCCGGGATTGAGTTAAAAGATGAAATTGATCCATGTATGTGATCAATTTATGAAAATCCTTCACGGTAAGAATAATAAATTGTGATTATGGTTAAGTTAGACGAAGAGGTGTGATGGTCCAAATAAAGGGACACAATGTATCACACTCATGACATTTTGAAGAATATATAAACAAGAAAAAAAGGTGAGAAGAAAGTGTCTCGACAGTCTGAATCTGAAGATATATCAAATCACAGATGCAGAGAGATATGTAGTAAAGACTTGATACATAATTTTTTCCAGATTTATAAAATAAGGGTGGTTGGGTGGTGCAAGGGCAAGTTGGTGCCTGCAGAGGGAGTTGGTGCTTCCTTGTCAGTTGTAGCTGACTAAATAGGGGGTCGTAGCCTCCTACCAATTGGTGCTGGTGAAAAAGGGCGTGGGTGCATCCTGATCAGTTAGTCCTGATAAAAAAGGAAGAATATATTCCTTCTATGTAACATGTAAAACAAATTTTGTTATTAATCGAAAAGCGTTTGTGGTTTTTCCCTATTGGGTTCCACAATAAATTTTTTTGTTAAAATTTTGTTTTCATTAACAAAAGAAAAATTGATATAATTATTGTGTCACTGATTCACCCCCCCCCCCTCTCAGTGACAAGATTTGATCCTTCAATTGGTATCAAATTCGGTCTCTTCACAAAAGTTTTAAATTACTTGAAGAGGAATATACATTTAGAATGGATCAACAGTTGAATATGTCATCAAAAATCCCCCTATTTAATTGTGAAGACTAGGTCTTTTGGAGTGTTAGAATGAAAATTTATCTAATGTCCATTGGACTGGAAGTATGGACATTAGTTGAAAAGGGATATGATGTTCCAAAAGCCACTCCCATAGAATCAAAAGAAAAGAAAAAAAAATGGGAACATGCAAAGGCTTTTAAACACACTACAAGATGGACTGAGTAAGAAAATTCTTGCTAAGGTTCTAAATTGTAATAATGCAAAACAACTATGGGATAAATTGGAAACCATATATGCAATATATTCCAAGGTAAAAAGGGCCAAACTCCAGACTCTCAGAGTACAGTATGAAGGTCTAAAAATGAAGGATGAAGAAAATATCTCAGAGTACCTCGAAAGGGTTGATAATATTGTTAATGCAATCAGAGGATTGGGAGTAGAAGTGTCATACACTGAGCTAGTTGAAAAAATATTAAGAACACTACATATTCTATACAATCCTAAAGTGTCCACTCTTGAAGATCGAGAAAATCTAGATAAACTCACCATGGATGAATTTTATGGAATCCTCACAGCCTATAAGTTAAGATTAGGTCATGAGAACCTCCCACAAGGAGAGGCAGCCTTCAAGGTGCTCAATAAAACAAAAACTCAGAAGAAAAAAACTCAATCCATCCATCATGAAGAATTTGATGTGGAAGAAGCCAATTTTATTAGAAAACTTCAGAAAGGATCAAGGAAGTACAAAGGCAAGCTGCCTTTCAAATTTTTTAACTATGGAAAGGTTGGCCATTTTTCAACCAAGTGTCCCTATCCCAAGGATGACCCTGAAGATGAAGAAAAAAAAACTAAACAATACAAGAAGAAGGAAAAACCCAACTACAAGAAAAAGTTTTACAAAGGGAAAAATAATTTTTACTCAAAAGAAGAAAACAACAGTTCGTCAGAGTCTAGTGACAGTGATGAATCAGATGATGATGAAGTCCTTTTTATAGGTATTGAAGAGTCTAAAGATATATAAGAAATTAAACATGAGAAAGAGTCAGAAGATGAAGCAGAAGTCAATATGGAAGAAGAACTTCCCAATGCCTTGGATGAATTAACAAAATACAAAACCAGATATAGACAAATGAAAATTTTTGTAGTTGAAAAAAAGGATAAACATGAACATAAAGAAAAGTAGACGGAGAAAATCATGAGAAACCTGAAAAAACAAATTCTAGAAGAAAATAGAATCGAACAAAGTCTGGAAAAGTCTCTTAAAAAAAAAAAAAAAAAAAANCCTGTGAAAGGATGGAGGTAGAAATAGTTCACCTAAGAAAATAACAGGATGCAAAACTCATTCAAACAAGATATGAAAATAGATTTAAAATATTAGATATGATTATTACCACACAAAGGGATTCAGGTAATAAAAATGGAATAGGTTATTCTCAAGAAGAAAGCCAAGTTAACTCAAAATCTTATGCAGATGCTCTCCTCAGTACATTCAAAAAGAAAAATGAAGAGAAGACAAGTAATGATCAAAACTCCAAAGGATTACTTCCACCCATCAAGAAGGAAGATAAGACAATACCAAATAAGTTTTATCAAAACAGATATCCTCGTATTGCCTTTGGTTATTGTTTTTCATGCTTTAATTTCAGACACAAATCTATGAATTGTAGAGCATATAGAAGGAAAAAATTGAGGGTTAAAAACTATAACCTTAAAAATAACCAAGCAGTAAATCAAGTTAAAAGTAGAAACTATAACTCCTTTGCACCTCTATAATAAGGGGACCTAGAATGCTTCAGATGTCATAACTATGGACATAAGGCCAATAATTGCAGTTTAATGGAAGTCTCAGAACAACCAAAGTTCATTAAAGAGAAAACGAAGCTCTGGAAAGAAAGGAATGTCTTATTGCCTTAAAAGCCCAAGATAAAGAATATCTCTAGTATGTTGACAGTGGGTGCTCAAAACATATGACAGGAAACAAGGAAAAGTTTCTTAACTTAAAGAAACAAAAGGGTAAAGTTACATTTGGTGACAATTCTTCATGTAACATACTTGGGAAAGGCACTGTGAGTTTGGGAAAAGACAAAGCCAAGAATGTGCTGCTTGTTGAAAATATGAAACCTAGCCTATTAAGTGTCAGCCAAGCCTATGATCAGGGGCACTTTTGCATCTTTGATTCCTAGAAATGTGAGATTAGGAGAGAAGACATAGGAAAATTGGTTGGTACTGCTCCTAGAACTACCAAAAATGTATATATACTACATGCAAAATTGAATGAGGAATATCATATAAATCTAGTAGATGAAAGTTGGCTATGGCATAGAAGGTTGGGGCACATTTAATTTGACAATCTAGTAAAGGTCAACAATCTTGGTGCAATAATAAACTTGCCAAAGATCATAAAGCCCTCAAATACCTTGCGTAGACACTGTCAACTAGGGAAGCAAACTAGAATAAGGTTCAAAGAAAAAGAATACTCAACCTCAAAACTTTTAGATCTTGTTCACACTAACCTATGTGGACCTACAAGGACCAAGAGTTTGCAAGGAGAGTCCTACTTTATGTTGTTCATTGATGACTTTACTAGAATGGGTTGGGTATGTTTTCTCAAGGAAAAATCAGAATCACTTAACAAATTCAAAGCCTTTAAGACCCTTGTWGAAAATGAAAAAGAAACAAAAATCAAATGTCTTAGATCAGACAATGGTGGTGAGTTCACCTCAAAATAGTTTGTTCTCTTCTGTGAAACCAATGGAATAAAAAGACAACTATCTGTTGCCAGAACACCTCAGCAAAATGGGATTACTGAGAGAAGAAATAGAACAGTTCAGGGGCTGCAAGGACTATGCTCAGTGAAGAAAAATTATCTGATGGATATTGGAGGGAAGATGTAAGCACAAAAGTATACATATTGAATAGAGTTCAGATCAAGATTAATAGTAATAAGACTCCTTATGAACTATGGTTTGGAAGAGCTCCTTCATTAAAATACTTCAAGGTCTTTAGAAGTAAGTGCTACATCAAAAGGCTTGATGAGAATCTTGGAAAATTTGATGCTAGATCTGATGAAGGTATCTTTCTTGGATACACTTCTACCAAAAAGGCATACATATTCTACAATATTAGATTACATAAGATTGTTGAGAGTGCATATGTCAAGGTGGATGATCTATAAACAATAAGGATCAAAAATCAAGAGACTATACTTGACAGTGATGATGAAGATGATGATGAGTTAGTTGGTACACAAGAAAAATAAGTAGAAGAGAATAAATAAGAAAGGGAAGAATATGATATGGATACTAGTGAAGACGAAGAATATATTCAAGAATAATAGATAAGATAAGAATCCCTAAGAAGAGACACAAAGACACCCTCAATAATGACTCAAAAGAATCATCTTGAAGAACTGATTATTTGAAGTAAGATTGATGGAGTGCACACAAGAAGACAATTGTTGTATCAAACGAAAATAGCACTTTTGTCACATATTGATCCCAACTCAATGAAAGAGGCATGTAAACATAAGAACTAGGTCAATGCTATGAATGAAGAATTGGACCAAATTGAAAAAAATCAAACTTGGGAACTAGTTCCAAGACCAAAAACAAAAATGCCATTGGAACTAAATGGCTGTATAAAAACAAAATGAATGATAATGGGAAAGTAATTAGGAAAAAAGACATATTGGTATGTAAAGGATATTCTCAAGTTGAAGGAGTAGACTATGAATAAACCTTTGCACCTATGGTCATATTAGAGGCAATTAGGATGTTCCTAGCTTTCTCAAGCTATAGAAAATTTAAAGTATACCAAATGGATGTCAAGTCATCATTTCTCAATGGAAACTTAGAAGAGGATGTCTATATTGAGAAACTATAAGGATTTCAATTAATTAACAAAGGAGACTATGTCTGTAAACTAAAGAAAGCACTCTATGGGCTAAAACAAGCACCTAGAGCATGGTATGCAAGGTGTTGACGGGCGAAATTGACCATCCGTCAACTGGGAGAGTGGATCTGATCCGGGGTTGTCTAAATAACCCAAGTTGTTTGGGATAACCCACCCTGACGGGTTTAGCGGCTCCGTTAGCCGATCTAAGTCCTAAAAAAACAAAAAGAAAACTACTCTAAATTAACTAATCTAACTAAAAATAACAATTAAAACAAACTAATAAACAAATCTAAACTATTATATATACAATCTACTATCTAATACTATAATAAATCTACAAATTAAATATCTAACTACTAACATAATTAAATATTCATCACAAACGTACAATATTTACAAGTTACAGATTTAAATGAAAACCTACAAAACTCATTGGTAATCTGTCCTAAGACAACGAAACTAATGTTTTTTTATTTTTATAATTTTATGAAAAAGAA
>ML810745.1:114217-139319 GCA_009831015.1 Picea engelmannii | reverse complement strand
TGTTGCTCATTTCTATTTTCACCTCTTTATCCTTAATTGGCAGCAACATGTGAGTCCTACCATTTTTCTCCTGGGTGTATGTGTTCTTTCTCCCATCATGAACTACGTTTCTGTCATATTTCCATGGTCTACCCAACAATAGATCACAAACATCCATGGGAATGACATCACATAATATTTCATCTTTATATCCTCCTATTTTAAATTCAACTAAACATTGTTTAGTGGCATTTACCAGATGTCCTTTTTGTAGCCACGAAACCTTGTATGGGCTTGGATGTACAACAGTCTCCAGCTCCAGCTTTTATACCATCTTTGTAGATATGAGATTGTTTGTGCTACCGCTATCCACTATGACCTTGCATACCCTATCTTTAGTTTTGCAAGCAGTTTGAAACAGACTGTTTCTTTGGGCTGGGTTCTTTACCTCCTCTGGTTTCAAGAGAATTTTCCTCATCATCAAAGATCTTCCGCCCTCAGTGTCTTCTACCTCAACATTCCATCCTTGAGCTTTGGAAATGTGAGTTTCACCACCATCTTTATTCTTATCTGGACACTCATAGGATTTATGTCTGATTTTTCCACAGACGAAGCATTTCACTTCACCTCCTTTGCCTCTTCCTCTTCCTCTGGCTCGAGGAAAATTATTTCTATCAGCATATTGCCTTCCCTGTGAGCTTCCTCCTCTATTAGGTTGAGTTTGAGGTTTCTTTCCCTCTTCTTTAGGTTTTTGAGTTCTGTCCTAGGCAATTGTTTTTCCTCTGGCTTGACTTCTACCTCAACCTCTCTGACCTTGCTTCCATCTCAGCTTTTCTTCATCTTTTAGAGCTATCTGATAAGCACATTCCACATTTTGAATGGTCACCATGATCATCTCATCTTGAATGTCATATCATAGACCATTCATGTACCTGACAACGTTTTCATCATCGCTTTCTCGATGACCTGCTCCGATGTTTATCCTATAGAATTCTTCAGTGTATTCTTTCACTGACATAAGATTCTGTCTCAAATTATGCATCCTCTGAAATAGAGTGATTTGATAATCCCTAGGTCTAAATTTGGCTTTCATCTTTCCAACCATTCTATCCCAGCTTTTGATTTTTTGTTTTCCCTTGCAGCGTCTGTCAGCCTGCAGTTCATCCCACCACAGTATTGCATGCCCTTTAATTCTAGTAACGGCATGTTTGAATTTCTTATCTTCCTCGACATCCTCATAGTTGAAGTATTTGTTTAGAGCTCTAATCCAGTCTAGAAGTTCTTCAACATCCAAGTTGCCTTCGTACACTGGAATGTCCATTTTTTCCCTAGCACCTATCCTTACAACAACCTTGAATAGGCGTTCATCTGCAGCATCTTCGACTGCAACTTCTTCTCCTTCATTTCTAGCTTCATTTTCACTTTCAACCTCGTTGATATCCCCAGCGTCGACTGTGCGCCTCTGTGTTGTGTCCATAGCATCAAGCCTAGCACGTAACTCATGCATTTCTCTTTCCACTGCTGGATCAGGCATTGGCCTATCTCTTCTTCTTGGCGGCATGACTATTTTTTTTTTCTCTTTTCTCTCTGCTACAGAAAGAAAAGAATTTGTTATGTGCTCTGATACCACTTTGACACAGACCCCCTTGCCCTCAGGCTGGGTTCCACATAGGATCTTCACTAAAACCATGCCAAGGGTTAATCCAACCCTTTGTTTAAGCCACAAAGGACTTTGGATTTCAGGATTTGGAGAGTCCCGATGCAATTCCACAACTCTTTGCAATCACTGAAACCCAAAATGTTAACGATGGTTGACTTCTCCAACGCGTCGAGCATATGCCACCTGTTACCCACTAGTTTTGGCTTTCGGGACTTTGAGCGAACAACCACCAGTTGTTCCTCTTCCCTTATGATTCCCCGAACTCCGAAATGCTGGAATGTCAAAATGGGCTCAACCTCCCATGGAATGCGAGATCAATGGCCTTTCGGGATTTTCACCAAAGCTTGACCCCTCCTTTTACTTATGTCGCATGTACCTTCTGACTGAGACTTGGGACCCACCTTTTTGGCGTTTCCCTCTTCGTGATTTCAGGAATTGCATTGACCATGCAACTCTACCTCTTGAGTCCTGAAACTCGATTGGTACCCAATGGCTATTTTCCCTCGACTTTTCAGGAGTTTTTCCTTTCCCTCTTCGGGATTTCGGGAACCGAGAGTTTGAAACTCTCGATTCCAAAGTCACTGCCTCCTCTACTTCCCAAACTCCAGAAAACCGAAATGTTGAAATCCCACACCAAAGGCACACCGCGTTTCGCGACTTTGGGATTTTCAATGCAAAGGGTCCCGACTCCTTGTCATCGGAATTTCTGGTATGTCGAACCTCGAATTACCGAAATTCTGAAATTCTACACTTGATGATCCTTTTCGCGACCCGGGAATTTGCGTGACCAAGGATTTTGGCCTACACTCCAAACTTGTGAATATTGAATCCACGAAATGAAATTATGGCTCAAACAGACCACGATCAATGGTCCATGTTGATTCTTGATGTCAGGGTGGCGGATTCATCCAACTCCTAAACACCTTACAGCTCCTCTAGATCCTACGGTCCTCGCGACTTCACGAGTTCTCCACGGAGAATTCTAACCACCAGATGCACTCCTCAATGACCCGTATCCAAATGAATCGGTGTTCTCCCTCCTAAACTTGACTTCTATGAGTCAATTTCGATCTTTGTCTCCCTTTGATCACTTCAAAGGTGTTATCCTTCCTGAGCTTTCACTTGTAAACTCAAGCTTCCCAAAAGAATCCTTGCTTGCACTCCTTGCGGAAAATCTTCAAATAACCTCTGGTTATTTGAGTCTCCGACCCTGTGCACAATTTGCAACAATGGTCCTCTCAATATTCCCTTTAGTTGATAAGTTCTAAGGCTCCAACCAGTCTGTGCACACCTTGCATGACTCTGTGCTTCACCTGCACTTCGACTGGTATGAGAACAACAGTATCTCTCCTGAGCTTTATGAGATGAACCTCAGACCCTTGTCAATGCACACCTTGCGGACGTTCACTGCACTCCTTGCAGGAATTCTCAGGAAGAGAAACAATTGAAACTCATTCTTCTCCTCTCTTAGACTTCATACATTCACCATGAAATCATACACACAATGCAACATTGAAACAGATGCATAACAGAGAAACAAATCAACTGTAAACATACCATTCAACAAATGTAAATAGTAAGCAGCATAACACCATGAAAGTTGAGTCAAAGCTTCATATATTAACTCAAGTGCTCCTGTACATGGATTCTTCTCTACAACTCTCTTCTACATCTCTACAGCTTATGAAATCTGAATGATCATCAAAAAAATTACAATGATACAAGGGTGAGGGTGTCTATATCCATTTTCCCTCCTACGCTTCTAAACTGTCTAATCTATTAAATTAAATCTACCTACTTGCATTCATTACGCATAAATGCCTTTACATACTACAGATGAGAGCAACGCTCAAGATCTGTTTACAACATCTAGACATAAGTATAAGTACGCTTCCCTTAACTATTACATTAATGTTCATTCATTAATCTCAAAACACTTCAAAATGTGCACTGGTTCTTTTCCAGTTGTCTCCCACTTTTACGTTGCTTGCTCGGTTGGCTGCTTACGATGCTCCTGCATCAGAAGATCTCAGAGAGCCCGGTGTTCCATGACAGGTTGAAGCACATTGAGATCAAGTATTATTTTCTCCATGATAAAGTCCATAGGGGAGAAGTAGTTCTCCAATATATCTCCACTAATGAGAAGATAGCAGATACTTTTGGTAAAGTCTTTGCCCAAGATGAAAAGTTTGTGTACTTAAGGGACAAGCTGAGACTCATGGAGATGACTTCCTTATTGGAAAGGGAAGTGATTAATCCTCAGTTTGGGATGGAGAATTGATATGTTAATGATATATGGACAGTCATTTTCCAGTTTGGAAAATGGTCCAGGTTGGGAAATCACTTTCCAGTATGAAAAGTGGTCCAGGATTCTTGATGGACAATCATTTTCCAGTTCGGAAAATGGTCTAGAACGGATAGTCATGGTCCAAAAGATTGTTGATGTACCATAGATAGGTATTCCCCTTGTGGCCAATGTGGGGGAATGGTCTAGGACAATCATTCTCCTTGTAAGTCACTCTGAGAAGTGGTCAAGCAAAATGGTCTGCCTCTCCGGGCAGTCATTCTTTCGAAGTTCACAGTTGTGAGTCGTTTCAAAGAATGGTGTGATGTAGGAGGTTGGTGCAGGATATTTATTTCCATAGGAAATGGTTTGGATAGTCATTCCCTAGGGAAGACTCATTCTCTCCAGCTTTCACTGTCAATCATGTCGGAAGAATGGCCCAGTTAGGTTGAATGGTCCAGGTTCAGAAATCACGGACAACCATTCCTAGGGAAGACCCATTCTCCAGGTTTCACTATGAATCATGTTGGAAGAATGGACCAGTTAGGTTGAATGGTCCAGGTTCAACAATCAGGGAAAATTATTATTCTATGCTTGGGAAGAATATTCGAGACAACCCATGGTTGATGTTTAGCTTTCTAGGGGTAGATGCTCTTCCATATCTCCCAGATGTGAGTGGAAGAATAGAAAAAATGACTCAATTTATATCATGAAATTGTTGATGTAGGTTGATATCAGATGATATGATTGTTGTGGAGACTATGTGTCTCTAGACAATAGTTGTATGCTACTATGGTGGATGTGATCCACTGGTAATGACTATGTGTCATTGGCTAGTATTTGTGTGCTACTAGGAGTGGTTGTGTACCACTGGATAGTAGTTGTATACTACTATGAGTAGACACAATCTTGTTATATTGGATGGCATTGTAGAAGATGTATATTACTATCTGATTGCCATGGATACTACCACTAGTGTACTTGAAGATGATTTCCATCTAGATGGATAGTCAGTGAATTGATGGAAAGACATTCTCTAGGTAGATAATGGTCTTGACATGAAAATTTTGGTGGATATACATTCTCCCTTTGGAGAATGGTCCAGGTTGACAGATTGTTGATGTATCATGGACTAGTATTTTTCCTGAGGCACATTTATTGGCCCGATCAGATTGAATAGTTTGCCTCCTAAGGAAATGACATCCCGATTAGGGTGGTTGATACGGGACCAATATTTTCTAAGGCATATGGGTAGATATTGATCTCTATGGTACATATGACCCGATTAGAAAATAGTCCAAGACTAAAATTCCTATAGGAATGGTCTTTGTAGCCCATAGGGTGGATTTCAACATCTGTTGGGACAACTATTCTTCTAGGACATATGTCCATATTAGAAGAATGGTTCTTGTATCACTCTGTTGAGTGAGTGACTTATTCAACATTGTGTCGGATTAATAAGATGGATTATGGCCTCGAGAGATGATGCAGCTGATGTTATCAGATGATACTGATAGTGGTGATGTTGATCGTAAGTTGATCTATGTGATCATGAGATATAATGTGTGGATATGATGATGTTAACGATTGAATGGTTTGTTTGTGCTCAAGACCATTGCCTTTAATACCTCCCTAGCTAGGAGGGAGTGTTTATATTATGGTAGTTGTGGGAGGTATCAACCTCTACATGTAACCTTTGATGAGTCTAGAATATTCTGGGAACCAAGGGAAATCCTAGAAGGTTAGGAAATAACCTTAGAAGACAAGTCGGCTCAAGACAATAATTTATATTAAATTATTATCCTCTAGAAGTAGAAGTCGGCCCAGTTAGGTCATTTGGAGGACTATAAATAAGAGGGCGCTAAAGCTCATTTGTCACACTCACTCTCACAACTACATAAGGACAAGTGGTGCACATGACTAGAGGAGAGTTAGAGTTGTTGCACTAGTGACTTGGTCTTTGGTTATGGTTTGGACTTTCTACTTGGTACGCTATCTTTGGAGAGAAGTATTCTACCTTGGTTAGCTATAGGTTCTATGGTTTTCTTTCAGAATTATTCTATTTGTCAAGGTTAAGGTGCTTGGGGGTGGCTTCGTCCTATGGTTGTGATCCAAAATGGATCCAAGAAGGCCTAAAAATCATAGTTCTCAAAATAAGATGAAACTAATGCCATTGCATTGGGCACGTTGCACTGATTCTGACCATATATTTTTTTCTGAAAATGGACATTGTATGCGAAAGTTATCATGTTCTGATCGATTTCCCAAATAAGCAAAAAAGTCAACTAGTCAAAGTCAACATTTCATACTGCTGACGTCAAAAATACGTCAGCATGAAATCATGATGGAATTAGTAGGGACACATGGTAGCCTGAGGAGGTGACACATGTCACTCATTTTTGGCATTTTCAGGGGCTGATGTGGACCAATAAAAAACTAGCATGTGGCACTATAAAGACGCAACACGTGCCTATACCGATGACAAGTGGAAGTACAGATGTTGAAGTGGAAGCTGACTAGGAATGTGACTTTGTAGTATGGATGTTGATGTGGTAGGATCAAGGTATGACACGTGGATGTACGACATTGACATGACAAGATGACATGATGATGACATGGTGTTGACTATGCATTGAATGTGTTGGTGACTAGACTGTACGGTCCAATCACAGGGTGACATGTGGCCCAATCAGAGGGTGCCATGTGGCACCCCGGATTTGGACAATATGGGATGGTTCAAAAATTTGTTTTTCCCTTCACGAGAATCGACCATGCGACCTATCCTCCAGACCAAGTCTTCGAAACAAACGCCAACTGCCCGAGCTATGTGTGTTGCATGTTTGACATGTGGTGGGTTCTTGTTTTAATTTGAATGGTGCAGAGGTTTGGGGGATAATCTCGGTCGGTGGGGGCCTAGCCTGTGACCAAGGCCCATGGACAAGGAGCTATCATAGGGGAGGAGCACAGATGACATTGGGGCATGGCCACATGCCCCCCATGACACCCGAAGCCAAGAGTTAGGGCGGATGAATAAGGGATTAACGGTTCAAATCCCAGCCCAGGGCCATATGGAAGTGCCCCATATGAACATGAGCCCAACGCAGAGGGGCTAGCACATTAGTTTTCCAAAATGTGGGTTTTTCAACTATATTATATGATTTTTTTGGATTATTATGTTGATTTTGGTGGATTTTGCCCATTATTGGGGGATCTAGAGCCTGATTTGAGGCCAAATATTGGGAGGAGGTTGGGAGGTGAACCCCAACTCAGAATATACATAAACTAGAGGTTTTTGAAAATCCAAGCAAGTTTAGAATAGGATAAATGTTGAATAATTCATGAAGCCTAAGCCATTTTTATGCATGGAAGCCATTGAGGAAGCAAACTTTGGAGGCCATTTTCGGGAGCTACGCTCAACCTTTTTTAGTGTCGTCAGTTGTGTTGGATTATTGAGGTTGAGAAGAACATAGCCAAACCAATTTCTAATTCTTTTGATACATTTTTTATGTACTTTTGAAGCATTTAAGATTAATAAGAAAGCCTCCCCCACTGAGACAAAGGCCCGGAGATGGAGGCAACCTTGTCGAACTCTGTTATCAAGCTTGTTGTTATGATTTTTTGTTCCTTTTGTTTAATTTCTGATATGCATTCTATATGATGGCTGCAATATTATTCCATTAAGTTCTTCTTCTCTTCTTAATTCCTAAGTGGTAATTTAACACATGCTTAAAACTCAACCAAGTCCTTAAAAGATCATTTTTGGATCAGTGTGGGTGACAATATTGTTATATTGTCTACAAAGAAATGAGCACACCTATTATTCTAATAGTGTGCCCCTCTAAGAATTAGTCCTTTTTATCTTAAGGCTTAGGGTTATGAGATTAAAACCCTAGGGTAAGATAGTCTCTTATCTAATCAAGATAAGATATGAAGACCAAGGCCCTACAAGAAGGGGTTCCACAAGGGAAACACCTTTACCAACAAGATCAACTATAGCTTGAATAAATACTTAAAACCTTTGCTAAGGAACCAAAAGGAAAAACAAAACAAAGGATTGAGCACTTAACTAAACTAACAACAGAGAGAAAGAACACACCCTAAAACGTCTTATCTCCAACATTAGAGTAAATTTCATTCTGATTTTAATTAATGTGATATTTTTTCTTAAGGACTAAAAGTTGTGATAATATAAAATACTCTATATTTAGTATTTCAAGAATATTTCTCATATTTTGAGATGATATTATCGAGATCTTAACCAAAGTGAGGTTTGTATGTAGTTAAATATTGCCAAATAAAAATATGACACATGGTAGGTGATAACATGTAGAAGATTTGGATGAGACCCCTTTTTTAGAAAGTTAGTAGGAGGACCATTGTATTTTTTACTCCATTTCCCACTGGATATGCATTTTGGATCACAGGTTAGCTTGCAAGGCATTTCTCTTCTATAGAGAGGAAAAGGGGTCTATCGACATGTTTCTCCATGTTTCTAATAGAGTATTATTCATAGTCCCAGACATAGATTCATAGGGTTCTCGACATCTTACAGGGGTATCCGATCCCCTTGAGTTGCCATTATTAACCCATGGATTTTCTCACTTGCAAATCCCAAGGGTTAAGAGCCAACATGTCTTATTTGTCTAGCATTTATATAGTTTTCCTTGAGATGGATTTGCATGAGTTTAGGTATAGGAATGGTTTATTGGTGTTTCTCACTTTAGAGACAAATTTTACACAAGTTTTCATGGATTAGAGAGAGATGGTTATTTTTGGTAGATTTCCTACATTTTAAGAGACATATTTCAGAGGTCCACATGGAATTTTTGATCATGTATTTAGAGTCCTTGAAAGATAATGATTCCAATGAGTCTTTTCTGGATGACATGTTTGAACTTACTATTTTTAACAGTTGGAGTTCCAGGGTTCAGATGATGACTATAATCACATATCTGGGTTCCTAACAGAAAATTGAATTAGATGAGCCCATTTTCATTGACATGCGATGAGATTCTATTTTTATTAGTGCATATTTTTATGTGTACTATATTTGGCAGAGTTCTCCTAGCAATCCCAGACATTTTTGGTCTTTTCATGTTTTTCAGATGGAATGCCATTTTTAGCAGTGCTATTATTAGTAGGTATGGTCACCACGCAGGATGGCATGTGGCATTTTCATATTACAGTCTCAGAATGTGACAAGTATCAAAACAGTGGCACATGCATGCTTGAGTCAATCATGGCACATACATTAGAATATCCACGCACATGCATGCATTGGAGATGAGTTGGAACATGGTTTGTCTTGCTAGTTGGCATGGTTGAGTTTACTAAAGACTATTTTTCCTTCTCTCCCACTTGAATCCTTGTTTTTGTTACTTCATTCCCTCTCCCTCACATATCCTTTCTCTCATGCACATGCTTAGTCAATTCATGCACATCCTTCAAATCACACTCTCTATTTCCCATGTGCATCTTCTCCCCCTTCCATTTAACTTGACTCCTCTCATCCACATGAATCTCCTTCACTCATGTGCTTGGACATCTCTCTTCCTCCTCTTATCCTTGCATATTTCATCAAGGTGAATTCACATTCTCTCCTTGCACATGTCTCCCTCTTATTCTACATATCCTATCCATGCACATGGATCTTCCTTGTCTTTAGTTGTCTTCATTAAACTCAGAGCGCATGGATTCATCTAGATATTTTTCTAGGATCACAACAGTTACTCATGAGGTGCATGTATACCTCACTTCACTCATTTTAGTGTACATTGCATGAGGATATTTTTTTTCTTCATATATGTGCCCTCTAGGTTCTATATAATGAGGGTTTCTCCATGGTTTCTAGGTCAGATTTCTTCAACAACAACAGACTCTCTCGTTCCCTCTCTCTTCTCTTTTATAGATTCTATTTTCTTTGTGCAAGGGTCATCACTATACTAGTTTTTGTACTTTCCTCTATGGCACAATCAAATTTTTGATAAATGTGGGAATGAAGATTTGCTATGCTCGTATCAAGCTCTCAAGGATTGTTGGTATTGTGTTGGAATTTGTGCATTGTTTAGAATTTATTAGCCTATTATTATGGAGAATTCAACCTCTTAGTAGTGCTTTCACTTTCTTTGTTTCCATACTTCTTAAATCTAACATTGTAGGGATTGAACCACTTCATTTTAAAGTTCTACAAATAACCCCTTTAGTAGCTTGATCGCTAGCCAGAGGACATATTGCATGTGCATATCTTCATGTCTATTTAACATATTTACAAGGAAGATAGTGCATGCAAAGGGTAGGGACACCCCCCTGAGTTTGGAACACACTAACCCAAATGGAGAGGATTATTTGATAGTGACACATTTGAACACTTCCTCCTACAGTTTCACATATTTCTAGATTGTTGATTCATAATTCATTCTATTCTATCAAGTGCAGAAATTTGTGATAGCAAATTGGCACCATTTTTTAGGAAGCATCAATCCTCAGATTGCAATGATATTGATGAGTTTTTCCTTTATTAGATTTATTATATTTGGACTCACTTGGAAACTCCACAGGAAACAGGGATCGGGGAACTCAAGAAAAATCGCTTGGATTTGATCCAACACTTGGCATTGTTCCGAGCCTAAGTGAACTTGAACATATGTTTCAGAAAACATGGGTGGATAATCACATAACAAAATCCATTGGCAACTCTATTGAAGAAACATCATGATTGATCATGGAGGTTGAATACATACAATGGGTGTAGGATATTCAAGATTTATTCAAATTAAAAGGTGGGAAGATAAAAATATTTCTCAGTTCCATGTCATATTTATTAATACACATGATAAAATCCCTGCCAAATACCAACCAAGAAACATTGTGTTGAATTGTGTTTTTTTCTTTTGATCCAAAGTTTCGTAATCACTTTTTGAAATAGGGACCAACAAATTTAGTGCAGGCTTTCTTGGTTGGTGAAAGAGTTGAGGAATTCCTTATGGTTGTCCAAGGATTGCAATAATTTCTTGTTGTTATAGAAGAACATAATGATGGATTCAAATCGTGCATATTTTTTCCTTGCAACTGCTCGAATATTGTAGGAGCATTTAGCTACTATAGAGGAGAACCTTGCATGTTATCAAGTTTCTAGAGATGAACATGATGACAATGACTCATGCTTGGGTGATCAGGAACTGGTAGTTGTAGAACTTGATTCATATGTAGAGATCCATGAGAATGAAGTTGAAGAGATGAATTTACAAATGAGTTTGGTTGTTTCTTCCATTAATGATGATAAAATATGGCGGGAAGAACAACAAATCAATGATGCAGATTTGAAAAAGAAGGAGTCTTTACCTTTGCATATCCCAAAAATTGTTCAAGAACATTTTGATCATATACCATTGCAGAAAGGAGATCAACCTTTGGTTCAACCAAAAGATGATATTTCTCAAAATCTACCCATGATTTCACTTTCATATCTTGCTCTTCAAGGAGATACTTTGACTGATCATTGTTTGGATATCAGGGTTGATCATGATCTGGTTGAGCTGTGAATGATGGGAATATTTAAGGAGGTAGATTCTAAGAGTTTTGGCTCTCATACTTTCATTTCCATTATCACTGAAGTACCATGTTCCAAGCTCCAATCAATAGACTTCCTAAATTTCTTGAGAAACAAACATAAGAATGCATATTTTGTTGAAATGTACACTTGACACTGAGAGGGGGGGGTGAATCAGTGTCACAAAACTTTGGACAATTTTCTACTTTTTATAAATTAATTGAACAATGTATATTTATTTAAATTTCTCAACCAATATATAAAAGAATAAATATTTTATTTATTTATTAAACTTGAATGAATACATAAGATCAATATTCATCTTTAAACAACTATGAGAGACTCGGCTCTCTGTTACAAGACCCAGCTTGTAGTTCTCAAATCTAACTAAGAAATGAGGAATCCAACCCTCATAAAAAGTCTCATCTTGTTGATCTCAAATCCAACTAAGATGTGAGGAATCTAATCCTCATACAAGACCAAACTTGTAAACAAGCACCAACCTGATAGAATGAACCTTCATTCAATCCATTATATATAAATATATATACTTCAACAAATTCAACTACATTTTGTGTTCACCTTACTTCTTTGTTTATATAATCTTCCAATTGGTGTGAACTTGAATGATTGTGTATTTTGACAATGAATCATTGCACCCTTTCATTTATTTTAATAATAATAACTTCTATTATTATTATTAATATTAATAGTTTGTTAAAGACTTCAAATCCTTTGTAAATTGTTTCAGCATTTTAACCCATCACTAATTATTGCAAACAAGCACTTCCTTCAAACCATTCTTTTCAAATGACTGTGGGATCATTACTATAGACTTAATCTTCATTTGCACTTCCTTCATTATTATTCATACAATATCATGACAAGGATAATTCTTCATCATGTATATGTTGATCAACCTTTAAGAGTCGATCACAGTCATGGATCGACTTCATTATTTTGATCCCACACTTTTGTTGCATCTTGAGTTCTCAATAGATATGAATCAAGTTATTACTTCACTATTTGGTGCATTTTAATGTACCTGGAATTGATAGGTTCTTAGCTTGTGACTCCCCTTTGTTTTTCATATGACCAAAATGATGGGACCAATAGCTAGATACATAATGTGTAGGGTTTGTTATGTTTTATCCCGTAGGGACTTCATTTCACCAAGTGACCATATACCGTGACCAGGTGTTAACCCAATTGGCCCTTTAGCTCATCGCCACTTTCATATGACCTTGACCTATGACCGAGGGTAGTGTCTAAGTGATAAACCAAGTGAGTACTTAATATTTCTTATCAACGGTCACATTTTAATTGCACATTGAGATGGACGAATGTAGTTAATTAGGGACTTGCTCCATCGAGACTTCCAACCTCTATAATCATTCTTTTAAAGGACTTATTTCTCAAAATTTGAGTATCCTTATCCAATGGTTGGGATTCAATCATGAGATAGATGAATGTTGTTTCCTCCAGTACTTCACGACGTCGAGGGTTTTTTCTTTTTATAAACTTCCAGTTCTCCTGGACTAAACTTCACCGAAGTGTTAATATTGAGTTGACGTGTGTCCATAAAATTCAATGGTATGTATCTTATTTCAAAGATTTGGTACTCTAGGACTCTGGGTCACTAGAAATCTGGAGTAGTTCAATTCCACCAGAGTGACTACTTCCGGTCGGTTAACACCTTCGCTTACGCTATCCTTCCACTATGTTTATCAACAGTTGAGAACGTTCCCAAATTAGATCAACGGTTAGTGTTACTTCACTATTTACACTTTATTCTATCCTTCCACTGTACTCGATCAACGGTCGAGAATGATCCCGAATTAGATCAACGTTAGCGTTACTTCATGATTTATGCTTTATTATATCCTTCCATTATACTCGATCAATGGTCGAGAATGCTCCCGAATGAGATCAATGATTAGCATTAACTTTGGCCTTCAGTGCTTCAGGTATTTGTTGGTAGTATAATTTTATATCCTTCAAGGAATTAATCATGGAGTGATGTAGCTTTCTGATGTCACTATTGACATGGAACTAGCTGAGTGGTTGCCACGTGTCACCTAGATTCGTGACTTTCATATACCTGAAGTGCCAACTAGACCTTGACACTTGTCACCATATGAATGTGCCACGTGTCCTTGATGACATGGATCTCTTGATGTGTCACATGTCCTGCTCCTAGATATAACGGTCGTAGGTACTCTAGATCAATGGTTGATTAGATTTCCTGATCTGGCGGTCGACGAGAGTTTGTGACTTCTAAGCTTCGGGGCTTCGGAGGTCCAGGTAATTGTCGATCCAATTTCCACCAGAGTTGGTCAGTGCTGGAGTTGACCATGCGTGCATAATTTCCATGATCAACGGTCTATGATTCTTAGTATTCAATATGATGGTATATATTTAATCTAGATCTCACGATCTAAATCATTCCCAAATCTTCAACAGACGACCATGAGTTTTCTCTTCTTTACGCAAGTTACCTTTATGATTCGACGATCAGTTTTTTCATCCGAATTGTGGATGAATGACTCATGTTTTCTTGATCCTTTATAGGTTTTCTTTACTCATAGAACTTTGTCTCCTCTGTTATTTCAAATGTGCCATCTCTCTTGAGCTTCGATTAACGTATCTTCATTCTGATCTATTCACCGATATTTCTCTCGAGATTTTAATAATTGTTTATGCATTCTTTTATGCACTAATATTCAGTCGCTAACCCTCCAAAGCTCTTAATTCCTTGTGCTTCGTTACTCCTTTTGTACATGGATTCTCTCCATTCTACCTCTCTTGAGATTTAGAATCATAGGATCATTGTTGATCCTATCGTGATCAACAGTGATCACATATTGCTTCTTCCACAAGGTGATCTTCCTCTGTCCCAAGGTGATCTTCCTTTTCTCTGATTATTGTACATGTTTGACTCATGTTGCCATCAATGACAACACACAATCAATAATGCCAACATATTTATGTCCTAAGAGACTTCACAATTGGTTTCACTAGAGGGTTGATCTTTCCCATCTAACTGATCACTTGGCTACATGGTGACATTGGTCATTTGAGTATGTTGATTGATCATGGTAGCTCCAACAACTTCCAAAATAAGTGTTCTTTGGGTTTTGGGTATTTGAGTCCATTTACTATTATCATCTTCATTGTTTTCTATGCTTTAGGAAAACAAGTTAACTACTTTGTTTTGCATATTTTTTCTTTCAATTTATCCTCTTTTAGTACGGGGGTAAGAGTCATTGATTTTTTTTCCTTGTTACATCAGCATATGGTCATCTTTTGCGGTGTAATTAGTGCTTCACAAGAGGCTGGTCTTAGTTTCCTAATAATTGTTGTCCACTTTTGAAACTTTGGGTCAAAGATCTGAGTGCCTTATCATATGTTGTCCAAGTCTCTTTGTCATGAGTAAACCTGGATGAGGGTTAGTTTGTTGATATTTTGAAGCATTTGAGTCCATTAGGAAGGGTAGAGTTGAAGAGACGTAGGAGAGTCTTGAGTCATATTATGTTTTTTCTCTTCATTGTTTTCCATTGAGTCATTTGCTATGAGTCAATCATCCCCCTCATCCAACAGTAGGGACATGGTGCCATACATCCTATATCTTCTTGGGTGATCACTTTGCGTTGAGGGAAGGTACTTTTTTCATCGATTTTTCCTTTCAGTAGGTGATATTGCATCGAATCTGACACATCATTTGGGGGTGATCTAAAGGTGGATCACCTTGATGGTTGTTAGCCTAATTGGCAATCATTTCACATTTGACAAGTTTGATCATTATTGGGCCTTAATCGAATGATCCTTGTTAGTGTTCAACTCTGGTACATTTTTCACATTGATAGGTTGTGTTCGTACCTTAGATCCCATTATCCTTATTGGTGGGTTCCTTTGCACATGAAAAGGGTTTGCATTATTGACATCTGACTAGGTTACTCTCTCCCATGTGTCGACTTCAACACATTTTACATGGGGAGGAATGTACATGGTAGATGAGAGTAGGTAGCATATTTGGATGAGACCCATTTTTCATCCAATTAGCAGGAGGACCATATGTATTTTTTACTCCATTTCCCATTGGATAGTAATTTTGGATCGTGGGTCAACTTGCAGGGCATTTTTCTTCTACAAATTGGCACATGGGTCTATCAAAATGTTTATCCATGTTCCTAATAGAGTATTATTTATATTTCTAGACATAGATATTCACAACTTCTCACCATTCCGCAGGGGGATCCCATCTCCTTGAGTCACCATTGTTAACCCCTAGATTGTATCACCTGCAAATCTTGAGGTTTAAGAGCCAACCACGAGCCAACATGTCTTATTTGGATGACATTCAGACATTTTTACAAGAGATAACTTTGTGTGAGTCATGGTTGGTTCCCGTATGAGTTCAGGTATATGAATGGTTTATTGGTGTTTCTCGCTTCAGAGACAGAGTTTACACATGTTTTCATGGATTAGAGAGAGATGGTTATTTTTGGAAGATTTCCTACTTTTTAAGAGACATATTTCAGAGGTATGCATGGAAGTTTTGATCATATATTCATAGTCCTTGCAAGCTCATGATTCTAGTGAGCCTTTTCTGGATGATATGTGAGCACTTATTGTTTTTAGCAGTTGGAGTTCCGGGGTTCAGATGATTATTCTAAGAACATATTTGGGTTCCTAGCAGAAAATCGAATTCGATGAGCCCATTTCCATTGATATGTGATAATATTCTATCTTTAGCGGTGCCTATGTTTAGGCATACTATATTTGGAAGTGTTCTCCTAGCAGTCCCAAACATTTTTGGTCTTCTCATATTTTTTGGTCGAATTGTTGTTTTTAGCATGTCTATTTTTAGCATTGGTATTAATAGTAGGTATAGTCGCCATGTAGCATGACATCTAGAAGTTGTAGGTTACAACATGTGACAATATCAGAATGTCACAATTAGAAAAATTGTGGTGCATGCATGCTAGAGTCAATCATGGATCATGCGTGAGGATATCCAAGTGCATGCATACATTGGAGATGAGTTGACACATGGTTTGTCTTGTTAATTATTTGGCATGGTTGAGTTGACTAAAGACTATTTTTCCTTCTCTCCCACTTGAATTCTTGTTTCTATACTTACTTCACTCCCTCTCCCACACATCTCCTTTCTCTCGTGCATGTTCTTAGTCAACTCAAGCACATCCCATTTTCCTTCCACTCACACTCTCTATTTCCCATGTGCATATTCTCTCCCTTCCATTTAACTTGACTCCTCTCATGTGCATCTCTTTATCACTCCTCTCATGCACATGCATCTCCTTCACTCATGCGCTTGGAAATATTTCTTCCTCCTCTTATCCTTTCACATTTCATCAAGGAACATTCATCTTATATCCTTTCACATGCCTCCCTCTTCTTATACATATCCTATCCATGCACATTGATCTTCCTTGTCTTCAATTGTCTTCAATTTAACTTAGAGCACATGGAATCATCTAGATCTTTCTTCAGGATCACAAAGGTTACTCATGAGGTGCATGGATACCTCACTTCACTCCTTATAGTGTGCATTGCATGGGGATATTGCTTTTCTTGGGATATGCACCCTTTATTTTCTATATAATGAGGGTTTCTCCATTGTTTCTAGGTCAGATTTCTTCAACAACAACTCTCTCTCTCTCTCTCTCTCTCTCTCTCTCTCTCTCTCTCTTCTAGCTTCTATTTTCTTTATGCAAGTTTCATTACTATACCATTTTCTGTACTTTCCTCTGTGGTGCAATCAACCTTTTAGTAAATGCAGGAATAAAGCTTTGTTATGCTTGTATCAAGCTCTCGAGTATTGTTGGTATTGTGTTATATTTGTTTCATTGTTTAGAATTTATTATCCTATTATTGTGGTGCATTCGACCTCTTAGTCATGCGTTCTCTTTCTCTCTTTCCATACCTCTTAAATATAATGTTGTATGGATTCTACCACTTCACTTTAAAGTTATAAAAATAACCCCTTTGGTAGCTTGATTGTTATCCAAAGGAAATCTTGCATGTGCGTATTTTCATGTCGATTTTGCATATTTACAGGAAAGTTAGTGCATGCAAAGGGTAGGGACACCCCTCTGAGGTTGGAACACACTAGCCCAAACAAAGAGGAGTATTTGTTAGAGAAGAGTATTTCTTGCTTGTTGATTCATAATTCTTTCTATTCTATCAAGTGTCTATGTTTGTGCTACATGGCACTGACAATATGACACATCAATAATGTCATATCATGGGGAATGCTTGAATATAACTGTGAAAGCTACATGTCCTGCATGGTCTCTTGGTTGTATTGGCATCACTGCATGGTAATTCATCGATATACATATATGATATTCCATCTAATGACATAATCTTCAATTTGGCCTACGTGGCATACTAGGTCTCTACGCATGAGCTAGTTGTTCAACCTAATCCATCTCCTCATCAGGATGGAGAGGATCCTCACTAAGATATGAGCCAAAATTTTCAAAATGGAAAACAACAATAATTAGGAAATTAAAAAAAAATATTACAATCAATTACATGTGCATTAAATAAGATAAAAAATAATGCAACTAGATTAATCAAAGATAACGATAATATTACCTGTCCAATATATGGTGTCTCATATTGAATAAATAAGATGTTTTTTCCATCCTCCCTAGTCCATCCCTTCATATGGATATTATACAAGATCAAGGACATGATTTCCATCACTAGTTAACAAATCCATCCCTAAACTCATTGGCCTACATGGGTACTCTGACTAGCCCCTCTTGGGAAACATTCACCTCCACATGTGTATACACACATCAATGATTGGCCTAGGAGGGAGGCTACCAAATTTCGATGGAGTCACCAAAAACCTCTAAGAAAATAAAGTAAATATCTTTGAGGCAAAGGGGAAGACATGTCTCCCCTAAAACATGTTATTACAATGATAAAGAGAAACAAAAAACTATTGCAAAAGAAAAGCAAAGAACTTAATCAGTATAGGCCTGTAAAATAAAGTATCTACATAGTGATTTAGAGGGAATCTAACTCATTTCCCATCAGAGGTATGGTGTGATAGCATTTTTTCCATAAGAGACAAACACTTAACCTCCTCTTCATTGAAAGAATGTAAACTCAACTGCCCCCCAACAATATGGAACTCATTGGGGTCAATAATGTCCACACTAACATATCTATGCACATATGCCATTTGACCCTCTCCCACAAATCCAAGTGATATATCAAGGAAATGGGGAAAATCCTCCCCCCTCCTAGACAACCTAATGATGAAACAAAAATCCTCCTTTGAGGGTTGGTACCACAAATCAAGACCAACTTTGAAATGTTGCATGTTGTGATCCTAGCGATAGATCAATTGTGCCAATAAGCACAATTTTCCCTCGAGGGATATATAATCCTCATAAAAATTGAGGAGGCCAACATTCCTCAAAAGAAGACAAGTCTCAGCTCTAATAGGATGAGGTTATAGATTCCCCTCCCTCTCCCAGGCCTCCTAGTCATGTACAAAGGTATATGTGTCGACTCAATGCTACTATTTATACTCTTACTGTTTTCATCAACATTGTCCCTAATTGACTTACAAATTCATTAGGAACATCTATCTATAAAATTAACAATCTACTAAATCACCATTTGTAATATTCATTAAATATTAAACTTATTTTTTTTACCAAATAATGTGCATAACTTATTTGTGCATCATATTTATTACAATGCATTGTCAATGATGGATTTTAATATTATTTAGAGCAATGGTGCTATTAAGAAATACTACATGCAATGCTTAGCACAATATTTTTTTAAACTATTAGCTTGTCAATTTTTTTTGTACTAGAGCACCACCAATAATGCATCATAAAAATTAATAACGCATCGACAAGCACAACACAGCCTGGACTTTATAAGAACCAACCCGACCACCTGCAGTCTTTCCCCCACATAGATTCACAGATCTCACCACATTTGTCCACTTACAAGAAGAAGGACTCTCTGAAAAGACCCCAAAAAGTGTGGAAACCTAAACGCAGACATCCCAAATTAGTGCTTGGAATGGACATTGGTTTACCTGAAGCATGTAACCTAGCCTTATGTGCTTTGGTTGGACGGTTAGCCTATAAGCAAAAATGTCAACAAAAGTTAGAGGACTGGATGGTGAGCACTTGGAAACCCATCCTCGGATACCTTCCAAAATTTCATTTGTTACCACATGGCTGGCTTGGCTTTGTTTTTAAAACCCCAGCAGACTCTGTCACAATTCTAGGAGGTTTTTGGCCTATAGACGAAGGAAGTCTCATGCTCAAACGCTGGAGACTTGGCTTCAACCCGGCCACTGAATTCTTTGGACATCGACACCTCTGGGTTCTCCTGCCAGGTCTACCCCTGCACCTTTGGAATCTGCAAGCTCTCGAAAGGATTGGAGCAGCCATAGGTAGGTTCCTCAAACTTGACTCAGATCTCCTTAAGTCGGAAGACAGGAGACTAGCAAAAATCTACGTTGAAGTGGACATACAGGCGGGCCTTCCCGAAGTGCTGGAAATCGAATGGCGTGGCCGACATATTGCACAGAATCTGGATTTTCTTGGCATTCCATTCCGCTGCTCTTTTTGCCAAAGAACAGGACATTTGCGTAGAGACTGCTCCAAATTTCCTCCTACTGTTGAACCATTGGACCCAGCTGAAGAGGATAAATTCAATGGCTATATCTCTTCTCCTAATCAGCCTTTGGAGGTGCCTCACTCTCCAAGTGACAATCTGGACTCGGAACAGGACTTAGTAAGTAATTTACAGACCCTCTGCCCATCTCTCTTTAAAACCTTCTCGGCCTCGGACAAGATATTTATTTCTGAAAATGCTGAACTCATTCTGCCCCCTCCCCCCACGACTGCTGCTTTAATCCCCCCACTTGTTCCTCCCTACCCGACCACCTCCCACACACCCTCTACCACAACTACTCCTCAGGCCCCTCTCGTTTCATCCCCCCCATCGACATCCTTCTCCCAATCTGGGACAGAACTTTCCTATGACGTTGACCCAACCGAACATTCCACTCTAGCCGGGTACACTGAACCTCCTCCTTCGGATTCCCAACAGGAAGCAAGTTTTAGAGCTTTAATTTCTGAACCCACCCTACCCTTTACATCTCTTCCGCTCCAAACCTATCATGGGAAGCACCCTGTGCAAGATTCCGAGCAACCTGCTGACCGTCCTTCATCTTCTACTCTTTTTCCATCAGAAATTCCAGACCCGACCTGGTCTAGAGGAGTAGGCCAGGAATTTTCTCCTCTGAAAACTCGAAGTGCTAGAAAGAAGAATTTGGCTGGCTCGACCACAGAGACATCAACAACTCCAGCACCGACTCAAGGGGCGCTTAGAGGCCTTAAATCACTGGGAAGAGGTAAGACATGATTTTGCTTTCCATCAACATCAGAGGGGTCGGAGGACCTCTGAAACAAACCTCCTTGAAAAGAGTCATTGAACAGACGCAGCCATCTCTCATTTTCCTGCAAGAAACCCTTGTTGAAGCTTCAATAGCTAGAGATTTCATGTATTCACTTCGTCCGAGTTGGCACACATGTGCGGAAAGCTCTATTGGCACATCGGGAGGCCTTCTGGCCACTTGGGACCCGGCTCATTTCTCTCTCACCCCGATGCTCAGCCCAGGGGGCATTTTTCTTACTGGAAAAAGCTTGGAACTGCATTGCACTATCAACCTCCTTAATCTATATGGACCTTGCACTGACCGCAAGGAATTCTGGCAACGCCTTGACGATTTGGGAATTTTAGCGGCTGAAAATCTAATTTTGGCTGGGGACCTTAATCTCACTACCAGCAGATCAGAAATCTGGGGAGTCTCGGCCCAGACCGACCCCTTATCCAGCTTTTTTCAACATTTATTTTTTAAAAATGATTTGATAGACTTAAAACCACCGGAACTTCTCCCGACATGGAGGAACGGTCGGCAAGGAACAACGCAAATTTCCAAGCGATTAGATCGATTCTTGGTTGCAGAAACCTTGCTCCCTCCGACTGTTTGTAGCCGTGCTTGGATTCAGAATCATTTCATCTCAGACCATACCCCGATTTGTCTACAAATTGGAGAAGGCCGAGATGCAAAGGGCTATCCTTTCAAATTTAATTCCCATTGGCTGAAGGATCCATCGTTCATTTCTTTGGTAAAATCGGTGTGGATTGATAGTTCTCTTATTTCCCCTGGCGATGCACAAGGTAATCTGACCAGAAAGCTCTGCAATTTAAAAAACCTCACAATTCAGTGGTTAAAAGACAAAAAAGTTAAAGAACAGGCAAAGCGAAACAGCATTGAAACTGAGCTGAATTTCCTGCTAAAACAACAGCTACAATGGCCAAGCTGCACGCTTATTGAGCATAGGATTCGGGCACTTGAAGAGGCATTTAATAGTTTACTTCATGAAGAGGAGGACCGTTGGCGATTAAAGAGTAGAATGCTGTGGCTGGAGGGTGGGGACAAAAACACAACTTACTTCCATAAAGTTGCCAGCGCCAGAAGATCCAAAAAGCAAATTTGGGAAATAGAAGATGATTCGGGAAATCTCTTCCAAACACAAGCAGAGATTAAATCGGCAGCTCATTCACATTTTAAATCATTTTACAAAGCCCCTCCTGGCACTTCTCTTGCAGAGCAGACAGTTGTAGCCACTTTATTCCCTACTTTTATCACACCTGAAGAAGCTACCATGCTACACTCTCCCTGCTCAAAAGAAGAACTTCTGGAGACCTTAAAAAGCTTTAAATTAGAGAAAAGTCCAGGACCCGACGGTTGGTCGGTTGAACTTTTCTTACATTTCTTTGAGATTATGGGACAAGACCTTCTAGATGTCATTGAAGATACGAGAATAAGAGGGATGGTGAGTCCTCAGTTGAACAAAACTTATGTAGCCCTGATTCCAAAAAATAATCGGCCCCGATTTTTCTCAGACTTCCGCCCAATCTCGCTCTGTAACCTATGCTATAAAATCATCTCCAAACTTATAGCTATCAGAATCCGACCCTTCCTCTCGAGAGAACTCTCCGCTGAACAGCTTGGTTTCCTCAAAGGTAGACAGATCCTGGATGCAGTGGGCACGGCTCAAGAATGTATCCACACCATAAAGACCAAGAAGCAACAAGCCATCCTCTTGAAGCTGGACCTAAAAAAGGCATTTGACTGCTTAAACTGGAACTTTCTTCACCTCATCTTAATTCAATGTGGATTTGGCCCTGCAGTAACAAACTGGATCATGGGCTGCGTATCTTCGGCAACATTGGCCATTTTAATTAACGGTGAAGCTACTAAGTCATTCAGTTGCGAGAGAGGTCTCAGACAGGGCTGCTCCCTGTCCCCGCTTCTTTTCATTTTGTCACTAGAAGGCCTCAGCATATTATTAAAAATCAAACAAACAGAGGGCCTATTGAAAGGAGTCAAAGTGGCAGGGTTGACTCATATCCTTCATATTCTATTCGCTGATGATGTTTTAATCATGTCTGATGCTAATTTGGCTGAATGGACAATTATCCACTCGATACTCTCTTCTTTTTGTGTTGTTTCAGGACTCCAAATCAACACCGCCAAATCCAGCTTCCTTCTTTCAAAGGTTTCGGACTCTTTAAAACTCGAAGTAGTTGAGCTATTTGGCATTGAGGGCAAAGCCTTGGAGGAGGGCTTTCAATATTTAGGATTTTACATAAAAGCCACCAGATACACATCAAAGGATTGGACCTGGCTCGTGGATAACTTCAAAGACAGAATTCTTAACTGGAAGAACAGATTCCTCTCAATTGGCGGAAGATACATCTTGATTAAGGCCGTACTGGAAAGCCTTCCAGTATATTGGATGGCCATAGCACACATCCCAGCATCTATTTTGAAAACGCTCAGACAGCTCATCTTCACCTTTCTTTGGGAGGGCAGCAAGAAGACTAAAAGTTACCATCTCTGCAAGTGGGAGGTCCTCTCCAAGCCCAAGTCGATGGGAGGATGGGGACTCAAACATTTGCCATTCTTTCAACAAACATTCACGACTAATACCCTCTGGAGGTTATTAAACAACCCAGGCATTTGGAGCTCTGTTATTAAGGCCAAATATTTACATAATCTACCTTTTCATATCTGGATCAGGTTTGCGGAGGCTCATCCTGCATACGGCTCTCAATTGTGGAAAAACCTAACAGCCACTCTCCCGATCATTCTAAAGTGGATAGCGTGGGATCCTGGGGACGGTCGACTGATAGAAGTTGGACGAGACAACATTCTCGACCTGGACAGTAAAACCATCCTATCTGCCGCACTTCAAACTCAGCTGCACAGCAAAAATTTATTTTTTTTACATCAATTCTCTCTAACATCTGATACAGACTCCCTCGGCGGCACTTGGCTTTCCGGAGCTGATCTTCATCTGAATACGGATCTACAATCCGAATGGGATCTATTCGTCCAGCGTCTCAAAGCCTCGGGCATTCATCTAACATCGAAGGCGGATAATCTGATATGGATGGGGGGCGACAGAACAGGCAGAATCTCTGCCAGAAATGTTTACAGTGCCCTGGCCGACTTAGTCTGGAGCACATCCTCAGCATCCTGGAGACAGAGGATTTGGAAGGCAGCTTGCCCAGTAAAATGAAAATTATTCTCTTGGCTCCTTTTAGAGAACAAATTACTCTTCTGGGACAACTTGCAGAAGAGAGGTTGGGTGGGACCAAGCCGCTGCTTGCTTTGTTCCCAGGACTTGGACACCACTCTGCATGTGTTCGTTCACTGTCCCTTTACACATGAGATTTGGACAGCTACTACTACATCTTTAAAAATGCCAAATCAGTGGATTGGTAACTCAATTTTGTCATGCTTCCAAAACTGGATCAAAAATTCGACCTCGCATACATTGCTTCCAGTCCACATTTGCTGGTTTGTATGGAAGGCCAGAAATGAGGCACTATTCAACGCCAAGAAACCTTCCATCCTCCACACCAGTTCGCTTATTTTGCAAGATGCATACCTATCGATCAAGACTCTTCAATCAAAACCAACGATTAGGAGGCCTCTTCAAATCCCGGTGGACAGGGTGGTGGCCTGGTTTGACGGGGCTTCACAATTGGGAGGTTCGCTGTGTGGAGCAGGGGGGCACATAAAGATAAACTCTCACTCGAGTATTCATTGGACTTTGAATTGCTGTCAGGGATCCAACACCAAGGCGGAGCTCATTGGAGCTTGGATCTCTCTCTTTTTGGCTAGCTGCCACACAGATGTTTTGCTCCTTCTTGGCGATTCCAAGATCATCATTGATTGGCTAAATGGAAAAGCTGATCTCCAAGTGGAAGCTCTTAATAGCTGGAAGAACAGGACCAAGGAAGCCTCTCTTCTTTACAGGAATCTTATCTCCCAGCACATTTACCGCGAAGAAAACAAAGTGGCTGACTCTCTCTCGAAACAAGCCTTGCATCTTCCCCCGAATCAAATTTACTTCTCATATTGGGAGGATGGCCATGAAGGCATTACACACAAGTTAAATCTTTGATCTGAGCTGCATCTGAAACTCCAATATTTGACAAAGTGTGGATTTTGTTGGGACTTAGATGATTTGAAACC
>ML810745.1:34949-46167 GCA_009831015.1 Picea engelmannii | reverse complement strand
TCAAATGTAGGATACTCCTTCCTTGTGTTCATGCTTGCGGCAAATGCATCTCATATCTTGGAAAGACCGTTAAGTACTATATTTACCAGTTCCTTCTCTGAAATGGTTTCTTCAATAGCTTGTAGTTGATATCTTAACTGAGAGATTCTCACAAAGTATGATGTTATGCTATCATCATCATTCATCTTCGTGTCATGGAGCTCATTCTTCAGACTCATTACTTGTCCAATGTTTCTGACTGAGACGAGGTTTGTTAGGGAATCGTACATATTCTTAGATGAATAGAGATGGGATATGTAGGGTATCAAGTGGTCTTTTATAGAATCCACTATGATACTCATGGAATTGATGTCATTGTCTTTTAACTTCTCCATAACTACAATGTTCTGCAGTTCCTTCTCTTTTCCTTCTTCAAACTCTGGTTCCACAATCTTTCCTTTCACGATATTCGACACTTTATTCTTGGCAAGGATGAGATCAATCCTTGTCTTCCATGCTTTGAAGTTATAATCCCCTTCCAACTTGTTTTTTGACTTCATAGAGTAAGTCATGGCTACTTTGGCTTAGTCAACCCTAGATTTGACCAAAAATTCAAACTTGGCGTCTTAGCTTGTTGAAAGCACCAGAAGATGCGTTAGGCTAGGGTGCACTAGTCTGTCCATAAATTAGGTCAATACCTTCACTTAAGGTGCCTCAACGAGAGGGTTAGGATTTCATTGTTGCAGCAAAAACTGGCTGTAACTGCAACTGCAACTAAGAAAATCCTCCCAATCTATCTTCCAGCAATTAGACTTTTCAAAGATAGTGTGGGCCCATAACCTGTTATAACATGATGGATGTGCTCATTTAACCATAAACAATATAGAAATATTGTCACCCAACCATAGGTGGAAGCCACCCCCTAGCACCTTAACCTTGACAGAGAATCATTCTGGAAGAAAACCCTAGGATGGATAGACAAACAAAGGTGGCACACCTTTCTCCAAGGATACCGCACCAAGCAAGAGTAACTATATATTATCAGAGAGTCCAAACCATAACCAAGAGAGAGTCCAAGCCAAAACTGAAATTTGCTAGTTGCAACAGCTGCAACAGCAGCTCTCCTCCAAACTTGCACACAAATTGGCCAACTACAGTGCGCACAAGTGTTGCTTCTATAGTTCTAAGAATATTGGACATAATTAAGACTGGCCTCCTGTATTTCTACTATTTTTGGCAAACTACCTGGGTCAACTTCTCATTATGGGTACTAATTCTTTAGTATATAACATTTCCTTTAGCCGACTTCTTCTCTTGGAGGATAATAACCTAATACAAGTCATTCTCTTGAGTCGACTTGTCTTCTAGGGTTATTAACCAATTAATTAGGGTTTCTTCTTGCTTCTGGGAATATTCTATTCTTGTCAGGTTTACACGTGGAGGTAAATACCTTCTGCATCTACCATAATATCAACAACCCCATCACATGGGCATGCCCAACACTGGGCTCTCTCATAGTTCGACTCAACTCAATCACATAGGAGAACATATCCTAGAGGATGTCTCACGATGTTGCAATCATCAACACTCCCTCTCAGCTAGGGAGGCATTCTCCACCAGGCCAAGTCTATCACGGCGGTACTCGAACTTCATCCTGGCAAGAGGTTTGGTGAAGATATCTGCAATCTGCTCATGTGTAGGAAGGTATTTCACATGTACTACTTTCCTTTGCACCATGTCTCTGATATAATGGTATTTGATCTCATTATGTTTTGATTTATCGTGAAACATATAATTCTCGGAGTGCTTCACACAATTCTGGTTATCACAATGAATAATGGTAATATAGGTTTGGATCAGCAACACTCTTGTTGAAGCCAAAACTCATCAGGAATCCATCCATATTCTCATGCCAAGCACAAGGTGCCTGCTTTAGTCCATACAAGGCTTTCTTCAACCTTCACACATGAGATTTCTACTCGTGTATCACGAATCCATCTAGTTGCTCGATGTAAACCTCTTCCTCAATCTTACCTTTGAGAAAGTTTGTCTTTACATCCATCTGATTTAGTTTCCAAAACATGGATTCATATAGTGAAATGATAGTACGGATGGAATTATATCAGGCTACAGGAGCAAAATTCTCCTTATAATCAATTCCCTCCACCTATGAGAATCCTCTAGCCACAAATTGTGCTTTGTACTTATCGACACTTCCATCGGCTGCATGCTTGATCTTATAGATCCACTTGGAAGTCACTACAAACTTCCCTTCTAGTCTCGGAACAATATCCCACACATCATTATGGAATGATACTCTTATGTCATGGCATATTTCCATACATGTTGACATGTTGCTTCTCCATGAAAGGAAGGTTCGGTATCAATGATGTGGCTCATAGATGAAATGTAGCTCGAAAACAATTTGTGGTATATTTCTCTCTCGAAATGTGCTTCGACGAGTTGTGTGTCCCTCTCCCTCCTATAGAGTTTGTTGATCCTAAGAAGGCCTTTTATGGACTACTGCAATGTATTTGGGAATATCAATTGGAGCTACGGGATCAATTGGATCAACTGGATCAACTAGATCAGTAAATGTCTCCCTCTGAACTGCTAAAGGGGGAGAAGGTATTACCTCTTCCTTCTTCTAATTTTTTGACTCCCTCTAAGTCAAGTGTCTCCCTCTAAGTCAAGTGACTCCCTCTGAAGTCGGAAGGATAAAAAATTTCCTTTTCCTGTGTTGTTAACCTGGAGACATCCCATGTCTTCTCAGGGCCTCTACTGCTTCTACAGAACTTTGTTGGCCTCTCGTACTAGGATAATAACCAAGATGACCTCCCATAGGGATAATAACCAACCAAGAAAATTTGGACTCCCGTACCAGGGATCATGGTCCTCCAATAATCAAATAAGAAAATTTGGCCTCCTATACTAAGATAATAACCAATATGGCCTCCCATAGGGATAACAACAAAAATGGCCTCCTGTATTAGGATAAAAAACAACCAAGAAAAATGGACTCATGTACCAGGGATAATCGTCCAAGTCATGAGGGCCCCCACACCAGGGATAATACCCTTCATTATCAAAATGCAAGCAAATACAAAGTAATGAAATCAAATAAGGAATGTAGTACAAGACTTATCTTAGTCTGCAATCATGCTCAATATTGTTTTTGGTCTTCCTGAGAAAGTTGAGATAGAGAAGAACTCCTCATCATTCTTGCTTGCATTCCTTGACTTCTATTGAGGTGGCTAATGTTTATTTCTTTGCACATTACTAGCTACAAGACTAGTCTCCTTGAATAATGTGCACTTATAGCACGCACTTCAAAACTCACATCAAGGCTCATTCTTGAAATATGCAACGTACCTCTCACATCAATTGTCTTCAAGATTTCATTATTTGGACAATATTTCATGTTTGATAATTTTTCAAATGTGTCATCTATCGCATCATATTCATATCTCACCCAAAATTATCACCTGGCATCATATCTTCACATCTCACTTTGGAGCACACCCATTGGCAAACTGGAATAGAACCCAGTTATATGCTAATTTATTTGGAGTATAGGTTATCACTAGATGAAATACCAACAGATTGGTTTTATAAAATTTCCAATGAATTGACATATTAGTATGTGCAATAATTATGGCCTATCCCTTCAACAGATAGGTCCACAAGGCCCTTGACATATTTTGATCTGATGGCGACATCCAACTCAGTCACACAACTAGCAATTTACATCCTGAGATTAGAGAGGTGAAATAGTTCTTTTTGACAGTCATCATCATCAAGTTCCCTTGAATTATTCTACACAATATCGTCTAAAGGCAGATTGCAGAGATGATTCAGGAAGTTTATCCCTCGGCAGGATTTGAATCTGGTCCATGGTTTCTACATGCATTTGTTCATTAATCTTCTTTCCCTTCCCCAGCAAACAACCAACCTGGTTATTAGGCACCACAAGCTTGGTTTTAATTCTTTGGTTTAGGCCCTCCTCCTTGATACCACTCTTGAAAATCCTCGAAATGGACTCTAAACAGAGCCTCCTGCATCGGGAAAACTACCTCCCTCTCTCCTCCATCGCACGAAGAGATCAAAACCACTCTTTCTTATGAACCCGGTATTGTGTCCTGGATGGTAATCTGGGCGTTGGTTTTCTGTCTGAGGTTCTTGACGATGCTTCCTCCCTTTCCAATTATGCTTCTCACCAGTGACTCGGGGCACAGAATGTGGAAGACTATATCGTCGAACATGAATTTTGGGGCTCTGGGCAGAGGGGGAGAGCCTCCGCGGGGAGAATATGAAGAGGATTGGTAATGTTTGTAGAGGTTGTTGGAATCGTCTCTGGGACCTCCATCATTGTACTATGAGGGGCATTTTTGTGATCGAGATCTCAAATATGGGTCTTCCATTGAAGAAAAAAAAAATGGGCGGAGTGGTTCTGAGTTCAAAACTCTGAGAGAAAGAGGTCTCTGGTCATTCTCCACAACAGACTGTGTGTTGAGATTTACAGGACTATGTGTTGATATTTACAGAGAGAATGAGCTATAATTTTGATTTGTTTTAACCAGGGCTCGGCCTAGGCTAATAGTCGTTTAGCCAGCTCTAAATTTACCTTAGGGTTTTAGGAGAAGGTCTAGTCCTCTCCTTACTCCAGCCACAGGGGTATGACTACCTTCAAATTTCCACAGATTCCTTATTGAATGTGCAAAGGGTCATCTTCAATACCTGCTCTGATACCATGTTAATTTTTATGGTTATTTGATGCATGTAGTTGTATTTCAATTTTTGTTTAGCATTACTTGAACCATAACCATTTGCAGCAACAATAGAAGTTGTAGTAAACCAAGATCACAAAAAGAATAACCATTCACAAGAACACAAGAAATATCCTATGAAACCCTTCTACACAAGGGAAGAAAACCAAAAAATCCTTTGTTATATTCTCAAGAGAAAATCCTGCATCCACTACCAAATCTAGCACACAAAAGGGTGTTGCTATTACTGAAAAAACTATCTATTAGAAAAGTGTGAGCTGCATTTCTCATAATTTCGTACCTCAACTTCTGAAATCATGAGATGACACAATGATGAGTGTGATCCACAATGGGGATCCACCTTTATTTATACAATAACTGACACACAAAAATGTGTGTCTATTGACACAATAGGGCCGACCTCAATAACTCAATAATATAATAAATATAATTAATAATTTACACAATATTAATTATATTTACATGGTGGGGATGACTTGTAACCTTTACATAATAATTAGGGTTACAAGTAAATATTACACTTAGACAATATAGCAAGGGATACACACGTCCACTAGTGCTCAGCCACTAGGGACATGTCCACCTGTGCTCAGCCATAGGGATGCCATACTCAACAGATCTCTATCTCAACTAAGTCCACAGGAGAATAATATGGAGTACCACATCGTCTATACTCTCACACAAAGGAGAACGATACACCCATCATTTGGGCACACCCAACCACTGAGGGACATCTCAACTCTCACACAGAGGAGAATGATGCACCATCACATGGGAATGCACAACATTGAGCTCTCTCACAGGTCGACTCAACTCAGTCACAGAGGAGAATGTATCCTAGAGGATGTCTCATGATGCTGCAATCATCAACATGATTCACCCAATAGGTTGTATTGTCAGCCCCCCCCCCCATACCTAAAATTGGAAAATTGCATAGGGTCTTTGAGCATTGGTTTATTTTGGTGAGGTGGTTTGGATGTACATTCTTAGATGGATCTTTTATTGATTTTATTTACTCATCATGATTCATTTGACTTGATATCCTTGGAGGATGTATCCATTTCTCTTTACAGGACCCAGCTGGTGCACAATTTTGGAGGAACAAACCTAGCTTGGGCTTCCATGGGGCTTGAAACCCACAGGTTGGATACCATGGCCCACATACCGAATGATGAATACATGCCTTTGAATACCTGGAAGACATCATGGAGGACCTAAATTATCCCCTACCACCTAAATAATTTGCCTAAAAAGGCCAAAACATCACCCTTGAGGGCTTAACATCATAGTAGGGCTAGGCTTTTGGTGGTGGTTGAGGACACTTGGAATGTTTAAAGAAGAGAATCCCTAGACCATGGGGGATAAGGTTAGCTTGAAGACACTTGGCCTTTGGAGGCCTAGCACACTCATCTCCTACTCCAATGACTTGCAAAAGTCCCAAAACGTCACCCTAGAGGGGTGACGTCTTACTTTAGGGTTTTACTTATGTGAAAAATATGAATTAAAAAAGTATTATTTTGTGTAAAGGGGAAAAATAAGGGTTGTTGTCACCTTATTTTGTGGTTTACCCTAACTTTGTGGACAAACTATGTTTAGAACATTTTGTATAAAAAGAGATCATTTGTATCTCATTTCAATCATAACTCTCCCTCTTGTGGAGAAGGATACTTGGCTGAAATTTTCTCCCTACTTGGGAAAATTCATTCTCTCTCGCTATTGTGATATGATTTCTCTCTTTTCTTATGGAAGGAAGTGGTGTTTTATTTCTTAGAGGTTGCTTCTCTTGCCTTGGTGATGAAAATTCTTAGTAACTAGGGTTTGTCTTGGCATTTCTCTTGGAATTTGTAAGGAAAATTTGCATTTGTTAGGTTTCTTTCTTGTTCCATGGTTGTTATTAAATATATCCTTGAAGGAGTATAAGGGCATACACCCTCCACCAAGTTTTGTCATTGTTGGTTGTTGAAAGGACTATTGCAAAGGTTGCTAGGAGGAGTAAAGGGGTTACACTCTCCTAGACTTTACCTTTTTAGGGTTACTATCTTAAGGGATTAAAAGGGCTTACACCCCTTGCGATTTAGTAGTCCTAAACTAATACAAGAATAATCCAGAATCCATTTTGAAAGGCACTAAACTTTTATTTCATTGGAGAAATAAATTGTTTGCATTGGTTAACGTGATTTTGAGAGATATTGGATTTGTTCAAGTTGGATTATTTTCTACATGTTATAAGCATTCTTATGACCTAAGGGCGTCCTCTTTTATCCAAGCAATTTGTTTTTGTAATAAGTTTAATGCTAGAAACACTAGGGTTGTGGAAAACCCTAAACAAATCTCTAAATAACTTGCAATTCAACCGTTAGAATTTTCTAAGAGTTTGTGAGCATAATATACTAGTCCCAGCGCATCCTTTTGGTGGATTCTTGCAAGTTTTGGTGGTTCATTTTTCTAATATAACAACTTGTTTGATATATACATAAGGCTTCAGATACATCTCTGCAATACTTGTCTATAACATCCTTACATCAATGCTAAAGTATTATGATTTTATACTTGAGTTGTACTAGTGTTTTCTAGTTTATCTCTTTCATTATTTACGTGAATTTTAACATATTATATAGCAGATTTATTAATTGTTTCTTTCTAACATATAATTCTTTTGACTATTTCAATTAGGGAGAACAATCTTTATTTTCTTTTCCACCTAACATATAGCTAGTACACTTGGAATGTTTTGCGTCTCGGGCAGGTACAAACACTTTCTGTGGGTACTCAAAGACTTAGAAACCTTAAACCACTTCTGAGACGAGTCATCAAAGCCATCTTTCGCTTAGAAACTTGATCACTAGGGAAATTCATCTCATTTTTCATCTCATTTCCCCCTAGGGTCATCTGGGATTCCCCCCTTGAGGCGATCACTTCACCTCTAAAGTGACGGGAATACCTATCTAAGGTGAATATGGGTAGGTGTTATCTTAGTTGTCGCCATATTGTGTTTTGGGTCAAGATTTTCCCAACCCACAACTTGTGCAATAACATGTTGGCATCGTCGCCGAAGAGGATTTTGAATCCTCTTTTGTGCCCTAACGACACTTTGGAAAGCTATCCCAAATCCTTTCCCTAGCTTGCTCGATGACTCCACTTGAAGTAAGTTTCCCTTCCACCCTTGATGAGATCTTTGTTCGACAACACAGGTATTCCAACAGAGGACGAACACCTTTAGTAACCACTCACATAACCAGATCAAAGATAAACACACTGATGTTTTCACATGGTAAAACCCCTATGGGTAAACATCCAGGGCCCTAGCCAACGCAGCCACTTGGAGCAGTTTATTAATGCAAAGAAAAAGATTACAGAGATATTTTACAAGAGAGTTTCTCATAATCAATCACTAGGAAATGACCCTCCATGCTCTTTAAATAGAGATCATGGACCAATCAGGTGTTAAGCCATGGATCAATGGTCGTTAAGATCAAGAAGAGTATGAACCATCGGATCACTCTATGTCAGGAACATATCATGACCATCGGATTTCCTAACTACAAATGAATACTAATGCATACTAAATAAACACACTAGAAAACACACTTTTAACTAACAACACAATAGACCAAGTAGATCTTAACTAACTCCTAAGTGTCTAAATATCCTAACATCCCCCCTTAAGAACAACTTGGAATAGGATTGAAGGATTTAAAATAGTGACACAATAGAAGGAAGGAGGCATTAGAGCTTATCCCCCCTTAATGACAACTTCCTGAACTTCTAACATAGATCAAAGTTTGGAAAACTTCACTTCTGTAAGAGACTTTGTGAAAATGTCTGCAACTTGAAATTCTGTAGGGAAAAAGAGCACTTCAATAACTTGATCATGAATGATCTTTCTGATGAAGTGCATGTGTAGATCGGTGTGTTTTCTATGCTGATGTTGAACTGGGTCTTTGGTGAGCTTGATGACACTCTGATTGTCACACCAAAGGTTGGTCGGATGCTGGTGCTGGAATACAAACTCTAAAAGGATCTATCGAAGCCACAAGGCTTCCCGACTTGCATTTACCATTGCTCGGTACTCTTCTTCTGCTGAATAAAGTGCAATAGCCTGTTGTTTCTTATAGGCCCAAGTGACAGGTCTTGAACCAAGGCTGAAAACATAACCTACAGTAGACTTTCGATCATCAGGGTCGCCGGCCCAATTTGAATCAGTGAAACCAACCAATAAAGGAATCCCCCCTGAACTGTAATGTATCCTGAACTGAAATATACCATGAACATAGTGAAGTATTCGTTTAGCTACTTTTCATTGGCTTTCATGTGGCATTTTCATATACCGGGCAACAAGACCAACAACAAAGGAAAGATCAGGACGGGTATGAGTCAATTATAAGAGGCTACCAACTAACTGTCGGTACAAGGTGGCATCAACTTCAAGAGAAGTACATGTGGCAATAAGCTTGAATCCATATTGGAAGGGAGAAGGGGTTTGTTTATAATCATCCATGTGAAAGCGACGAAGAAGGTCACAAGCATACTTAGACTGGGAAAGAAAAATTACTTCATTGGTTTGAAAAACTTGGAGGCCAAGGAAATAGTGAAAAAAGCCTAAGTCTGTCATTTCAAATTTATTCTTAAGGCTGGTTTTCACATGGTTTAAAAGTTTTGAGTCACTACCAGTAAGGATAAGGTCATCAACATAAAGGAAAAGGATTATGAGATGGCTTCCTACTTTCTTGGTATAGACATTAGGATTAGAATGGCATCTAGAGAATCCAGTGACAATAAGAAAGTTGTCCATTTTTGCATACAAAGCTCGGGGAGCTTGCTTGAGACCATAAAGAGATTTATTGAGGCGACAAACAAGGCTAGATTCATTCTGGACATAGCCAGGAGGTTGTTCCATGTAGATTTCTTCTTGCAAATCTCCATGCAAGAAGGTGGATTTAACATCCATCTGATGGACCTCCCATTTATGTGAGGTAGCAAGGGCAAGAACAAGGCGGATGTAATTCATTTTTTCTACAGGGGCAAAGGTTTCATTATAGTAAATTCCTTCAACTTGGGAAAATCCTTTGGCAACTAACTGAGCCTTGTGTATTTCAACACTTCCATTTGATGCATACTTAGTTCTGTAGACCCATTTGCATCTAACAATTTTTCTTCCTTTTGGAAGAGGTACAAGATACCAAGTATTGTTTAACATTAAAGAACGATACTATTCATTCATTGTTGTATCCCAATCTGGATGACCTGAAGCTTCTGCAAATGTCTCTGGATCATGAGTTTCTGAAACTTGAGCCAAAAGAGACGAGGCTCGTTGGAACTGTGAACGTGTCCAACGCTGATTTGAAGGATCACCAACAAGATCACCAACTGCTTCACATGTTAAACAAACCCATCTAGGAAGTGGTGGAGTTGGTGTTGGTTCAGGTTCAAAGGCCTCATCTGGAGGAGGGTGAGAATGTGGAGGTGGATTTTCATCCTCACTGTCATCATATGAAGAAGAAACTAGATCATAAGAAGGCACAAACACTGAAGATGGCTTGCAGGCCGAAGAATGCACAACCGCTGAATTAGGCTCGCAGGCCAAAGAAGGAACAAACGTTGAATTAGGCTCGCATGCCAAGAGATTTTCATCAAATTTAACATCTCTTCTAATAATAATTTCATTACAATGTGATTGAATAAGTCTGTAACCTTTGGCATCTTCAGAATAACCAACAAATATACACTTCTCACTTTTAGGCTGCAATGCTTTCCTTTTCTCATCAGGAATGTGAGCCCATGCTATACTGCCAAATACATGGAAGTGACTTACATCTAGTTTAATTTTAGTCCAAACTTCTTCCAGTGTTATATTTTTAAGAGCCTTTGTGGGAGTGTGATTTACTATGTAATTTTCACAGTTGATGGCTTTCGCCCAATACTTTAGACTTAATCCCTTAGATTGGATCATACAATTAGCCATTTCTTTTAGTGTGTGGTTCTTTCTCTCAAAAACACCATTTTGTTGTGGTGTATATGGAACAGTGTGTTGCATTTGGATTCCCTGTGTAGTGAAGTAACTTGTAAAATTATTGTTCACATATTCACCCCCTTTATCTGTTATTAACCTTTGAATTTGATGTCCAGATTGTTTTTCTACAAGGGCCTTGTAGGCCAAAAACTTGTCAAAAACTTTGCTCTTGAGTTTTAAGAAGTAAACCCAAGTACGTCTGGAAAATTCATCAATGAAAGTTAAGAAATACTTGCACCCAAAAAAAAAAGGAGAAGAAAGTGGACCACACAAATCATTGTGAACAAGCTGCAAAAGACTTGAGGCGTGCCAAGAGGCACGTTTGTCAAAACTGTCCCGATGATTTTTGCCAAGAACACAACCGACACAAACACCATCTTTGCATGAAACAAGAGGAAGACCAGTCACCATCTATTGATTACATAGTTGTTGCAATGAGCGA
>ML810745.1:0-31761 GCA_009831015.1 Picea engelmannii | reverse complement strand
TATGTCGGGAACATATCGTGACCGTCGGATTTCCTAACTACAAATGCATACTAAAGAAACACACTAGAAAACACACTTTTACCTAACGACACAATAGACCAAGTAGATCTTAACTAACTCCTAAGTGTCTAAATATCCTAACAATCTTCTTGAGGCTCATCTGGTGACTCTACCTTCGAAGAACCCATCTTTCCTTGTTTCCCATTTTCCACCCTTTGATGAGCCTTGATCTCATCAGACGAATCCATTGAGGTATTACCCTAAGTAATGGAACCATGGTCTCACAGGACTTACCATGGGAAATCCACAAGGTGTACCCGTATCTTGATGTTTATAATATACTCGGATATCCAAATCATTTCTCTATAGAGTGGAGGTCAAGTTGCCCTAAATTTAATGGCGATCTAGCTCTAGCAGTCACCCATGTCGTCAATTATATGAAGTATGATTCAAGCTTAAATGTGCTACATGAAGATGTGTTGATGAAAAATTTTGTATCTTCACTGGAATCAAGTCAAAGGAGTTGGCTTGCACACTCATGTAATCCGAAAAGTATCCCATCTTCTACAAATCTCATTGAATAATTTCTCAGGTATTATCGATCGCCTACCTAGAATTTGCAAGGTACTTTCCAAGAGCTCAAAGATGCTCTTTGGAGAGAAATTTTTCCTATAGATGAGGATGAAGAAAATCTTGTAGAAGATCTCGATGAAGTTTCTCATGTTGAATATTTGGACGAGACATTTGATGAATATGAAGTGATCATATCTTCCCTTCCACTTGATGAATACATCCAGGCCTCTGCTCCCCTTGCACTTCAAGAAGAGAACATGATGAGTTGTGACCCTTTTAAAGATCTTGATAATGATTTATTCCATGACTTTGGAAGTGAAGAATTATTGAAGGAGACTGTAGATGCGATATATCCTTTTGAAAAAAGGCAAAAAAAGCACTATGTATTAAGGATTAAGCCCCTTGCGATGGAGGGGCATGTCCATAAAGAGAAAGAATAATTATGACGAATCAAAACATGTTGAGACATCGTTATCTTTGCTCCGTCTTGATGTAGGGAAGGTTGTCCATCCTTGATTTTATCCTACGCATGAAGTTGAAGAAGAAACTAATCTCAATGATGAAGAAATTGAATATCCATTTGAAGTCATCCTAGCCTCTATCCTTCCTACACACGAAGACAAAGAGATGGTCATTTTTAGTCACATTTATGGTCATATGAAAGAAACCTTGGATATGGTTGTTGAGAAAATTGACACTTTCATACAGATTGGGAGACGCACATGGGATTTTAGTAGTTTCATTTTTAAAGAGACCCCATTTATGACATTGATGGTAGCCCTCAAGAAAAGGAGGTTGAGTTGTCACCTTTATAGGACTTCTCTTCATTTGTATATAATTCATATGTTTGGAATCCTAATGATGACATGTTTACAGATTTGTTCTACCCATTTGAGGATGATATGTCGCAGCATTTTCAGGGTGATTTTCAATCATCTCCTGGGAGTTGTGATGCATATCCTCTTGGGGATATAGGCTCGTTCTATGAGGACTTTCAACCACCTCCATCCTCGAATTTAGATGGATACTAGTATGTGGCCATTCCATAGCAGTGAAAGACTCATACCACAAAGAAGCAGTGTTTTCATCTTAAGGCCCTTTGGAAGGATTTACAAATGAAGAAGCAACATGTTTTGGATGTGGGAAAATATTCCTTCTTAGGACCTGAGGTCCTCCCTTATCTTGTTTCCTCTTCCCTGGGGAATCATAAGGTTTTCATGGGATCTCTTGTCCTTTCTCAGTCTTCAAGGAGCATTAATTTTCTAAGTGAATATGAAGACGATTTTTCATCTATATATGGTAGCCCTCTTCAAATATGGATTGATCAGGCTTGTGGCTACACTTTCAAGAAGGATGACTAGGCTGATGGTTTCCCTTTCCATCAGGATTTCCTCCCTCCCACCCATCTCCATCAGTTTATTTTCATGACTGATTATATATCCATTTATTTTCATGATCATTACGTGCTTGACTTGTTTTTTTTGTTTTTCATAACTAAGCACACGGGGAATTCGTTTAATGAGATGATCAACTGGTTGCACTAGTTGTATGACTTCACCTGACATCACCTATCTCATGGTCTTTAGGGCCCCAAGGCCCTAGGTAAGTAGGTGGGTCATATTTCGCTCCTTGCATCTGCATCTTTATTTTTCATAGTAGCTTAGTTGCATTTCATTTTTCATTTTTCTCTACTTGCATATTGATTTCATGTTTAATTTAGAATTTTTTGAAAAAAATGCTAAAATTTTGTTTTCTAGATTAGTTTTCATTTTGTTTTGATACATATGGATGAAGGGTGATAGAACCACCCTATATTTAAATTTTTTTTTTTTCAATGTAGGCATAGTTCCACCAAGAGATGTTGTGGTTTTCATGCACTCTGCGATGAGCACATGTCCCCAAGTAGGAGACAGATGTTATCCTCAACTCTTAGGGATAACTAAGGAGATGATGTCTTGAGTCCCTCAAGTTGTGGACATGGAGTACCGAGAGACATCTTGACCAACAATGTCCACTTTCAAATACATAGACCCACCTCACCACCGCAGATCCAGCAACATCATGACGGTATCCACCACATCCGCTGGCCTCCGAAAGACACCAAGTCTTGATCCATGAGGTACAATTCAGGTATTATGGTGACTATCATTTCAATACTTGAGGCATTTGAGTTTGTTGCATCTATTACTTCTTTTGATTATGTGACATTTTCTTGGACATATTTCTCTTTTCCCTGTTTCACTTTGGTGGTTGACATTGCGTCCTAGCAAGTGGGTCACCCTTAGGAATAGGATTGCTACTAGGAGGTTATCATGACAAGTCATCATGCCATTCCCAACCATACTTGTCACTTTTTTCACTTCATCCCCGCATATCCTTACCTTTTGGGATTTTCAGGTGTACTGACCCAAGAAGGGGTTGTCCCTCACTTCATGGGAAGAAGAGGTTGAAGGCCCAGAGGCTTGTAGCTGGAAAAAAATAAAATTAAAATCATTAACCTTCTAGATGCTCGCCCAGGGATCCTGAGGACAATAAAATGCCCCTCATAAGAAACAAATGTGACCAGTGAAAAATAAATATAACAAAATGTCAACCACAATGGAGCATGTGTGGGCACTGTTTTTATTGCTTAGGTAGAATCCCCACAAAAATTTTCAACTTGGGGAAGTATGATGTGACCAAGGTAGAGTCAAGGTGGGAACAGTTTTTATTGCTTAGGTAGAAGCCCCACCCTGGCTTCAACTTGGAAACATCCTAAAAGAATAAAAGGCAATAAATGGGCTTGGAAAAGGGTTGCATTGAAAACAAAGGTGCAACACACCCTCTACAAAGACACCCATAGATGAGACACTACAACCCCTTATATGTCATGAACCCCATGCCCAAAAGTCTTCCCCCCATCCATGTGTTGATATTATGGTAGTTGCGGGAGATATTTACCTCCACGTGTAAACCTGACGAGAATAGAATATTCCAAGAAGCAAGAAGAAACCCTAATTAGTTGGCTAATAACCCTAGAAGACAAGTCGACTCAAGAGGATAACTTGTATTAGGTTATTAGCCTCCAAGAGAAGAAGCCAGCTAAAGGAAATATTATATACTAAGTAAATAGGCACCCAGAATGAGAAGTCAACCCAGGAAGTTTGCTAGATTTAGTATAAATACAGGAGGCTAGTCTTCATTCTGGCAGGCATTCTCAAACTGCAGAATAAGCACTTGTGCGCACTACAGTTGGTCAGTTTGTGCGAAATTTTGGAGGAGAGTTGTCATTGCAGTAGCTGCAGCTAGAAAATTTCGGTTTTGGCTTGGAATATCTCTTGGTTATTGTTTGGACTCTCTAATCAGCTCTTGCTTGGTGTGCTATCCTTGGAGAAAGGTGTCCCACCCTTTGTTTGGCTATCTAGCCTAGGGTATTCTTCCAGAATGATTCTCTGTCAAGGTTAAAGGTGCTCGGGGGTGGCTTCGACCTATGGTTGGGTGACAATAGTGATATTGTATATGGTTAAATGAGCACATCCATTAGATTTTAACAGGTTATGGGCCCACATAGGTGAATGGTCCAGGTTCAGCAATCATGGACAGGCATTTCCTAGGGAAGATTCATTCTCTCCAGGTTGCACTTTGTTTAGTGCCAGAGGAATGGCCCAGATAGGGAATGGTCCAAGCTCACAAATTGGGACAGTTATTCTTCCTTTCTTGAGAAGAATAGTCCAGATAGCTCATCATTGATGTTTTACCTTTTGAGGGAAGATTATCTTCCATATGTCACAGATGTGAGTGGAAGAATGGCCCAGATGACTCATTTTATATCATAACAATGTTTTCTATGCAGGTTGATATCAAATGATATGATTGTTATGGATATTTTATGTCTCTGGACAGTAGATCTATACTATTGTAGTGGATGTGTTCCATTGATTGTGACTATATGTCACTGATCAAGTATTTGTGTGCTACTTGGTGTGGTAGTGTACCACTGGATAGTAGTTGTGTACTACTATGGATAGACACAGTTGTGTTCTAATGAATGACATTGTTCTGATAGCCTTGAATACTATCAGTAGTGTTGGAAAATGTTTAATCAGCTAGATGGATGATCAATGGACAGAGATTTCCCGGATGGAAAATTGTCTAGGACATTTATTCTTCCAGGACATATGTCCAGATTAGAAGAATGGTTCTTGTGTCACTCAGTGGAGTGAGTGACTTATCCAACATCACGTCTGATTACTCAGATGGAGTATGGTTTCAAGAGATGATGCAGTTGATGACACTGATAGTGATGATGGTGCTCATGATCTAGTCATGAGATAGTCTATATGACTATGTTGATGCTATCGGGTGAATGGTATGTTTGTGCTCAAGACCATTACCTTCAATACCTCCCTAGCTAGGAGGGAGTGTTGATATTATGGTATTTGCAGGAGGTATTTACCTCCACGTGTAAACCTGAAGAGAATAGAATATTTTGGGAAGCAAGAAGAAACCCTAATTAGTTGGCTAATAACCCTAGAAGACAAGTCGACTCAAGAGGATAACTTGTATTAGGTTATTAGCCTCCAAGAGAAGAAGTCAGCTAAAGGAAATATTATATACTAAGTAAATAGTCACCTAGAATAAGAAGTCATCCCAGGCAGTTTTCCAGATTTAGTATAAATACAGGAGGTCAGTCTTCATTATGGCAGGCATTCTCAGAACTGCAGAAGCATCACTTGTGTGCACTGCAGTTGGCTAGTTTGTGCACAAGTTTGGAGGAGAGTTGTCTTTGCAGCTGCTACAACTAACAGATTTTGGTTTTGGCTTGGACTATCTCTTAGTTATGGTTTGGACTCTCTGATCAGCTCTTGCTTGGTGCGCTATCCTTGGAGAAAGGTGTGCCACCCTTTGTTTGGCTATCTAGCCTAGGGTTTTCTTCTAGAATGATTCTCTGTCAAGGTTAAAGGTGCTCGAGGGTGGCTTCAGCCTATGGTTGGGTGACAATAGTGATATTGTCTATGGTTAAATGAGCACATACATTAGATTATAACACCATGACACCTCATCCACGTGACTTAGAAGGATGTCCCCTCAGTAAACACCCCTAAACTTGAGGTACGATTCACCCAATAGGTCATATTGTCAACCCTCTCATACCTAAACTTGGAAAATTGCACACGCTCTTTGAGCATTGGTTTATTTTGATGAGGTGGTTTGGATGTACATGATTAGATGTCTCTTTTATTGATTTGATTTACTCATCATGATTCATTTGACTTGATATCCTTGGAGGGCGTAACCATTTCTCTTTGCAGGACCCAGCTAGTGGACAATTTTGGAGGAACAAACCTAGATTGGGCTTCCATGGGGCTTGAATCCCACAGGTTGGATACCACGAACCACATACCAGATGATGAAGACATGCCTTTGGAGGCCTATGAGACATCATGGCGGGCCTAACCTATCCCCTACGATGCAAACAATTTTCCTAAAAAGGCCAAAACGTCACCCTTGAGGGCTTGACATCATATTAGGGCTAGGGTTTTTGTGGTGGTTGAGGACACTTGGAAAATTTGAAGAAGAGAAGCCTTGGATCACGGAGGAGAAGGTTAGATTGAAGACACTTAGCCTTTGGAGGCCTATCACACTCATCTCCTACTCCAACGACTTGCAAAAGTCCCAAAACGTCACCCTAGAGAGGTGGCGTCTTACTTTAGGGTTTTACTTATGTGAAAAATATGAATTAAAAAGTATTATTTTGTGTAAAGGGGGAAAATAAGGGGTTTTGTCCCCATATTTTGTGGTTTACCCTAACTTTGTGGACAAAATATGTTTAGAACATTTTGTATAAATAGAGATCAGTTGTATCTCATTTGAATAATAATTCTCCCTCTTGTGGAGAAGTGTACTTGGATGAAATTTTCGCCCTACTTGGGAAAATTAATTCTCTCTCTCTATTGTGATATGGTTTATCTCTTGTCTTATAAAAGGAAGTGGTGCGCTATCTCTTGGAGGTTCTTTCTCTTGCCTTGGTGATGAAAATTCTTGGTAACTAGGATTTGTCTTCACATTTTTCTCGGAATTTGTAAGGAAAAACTGCATTTGTTAGGTTTATTTATTGTTCCATGGTTTTAATTGACTAGATCCTTGGAGGAGTATAATGGCATACACCCTCCACCAAGTTTTGTCATTGTTGTTTGTTGAAAGGACTATTGAAAATGTTGCTAGGAGGAGTAAAAGGGTTTACGCCCTCCTAGACTTTACCTTGTTAGGGTTTCTATCTCATGGGAGTAAAAGGGATTACACCCCTTGAGATTTAGTAGTCCTAATCTAATGCAAAATGACTCCACAACCCATTTGTCAAGGCAATAATATTTGTTTGCATTGGTAAACATGATTTTGAGAGATATTGGATTTGTTCAAGTTGGATTATTTTCTACATGTTATAAACATTCTTATGCCCTAATGGAATCCTCTTTTAGCCAAGAAATTTGTTGTTGTAATAAGTTTAATTCTACAACCATTAGGGCTGCAGAAAACCCTAAACAAATCTTTAAATAACTCACAATTCAACCGTCAAAATTTTCTAACAGTTTGTCAACATAATCTATTAGTCCTAGCGCATCTTTTTGGTGGATTCTTGCAAGTTTTGGTGGTTGGTTTTTTTTTTGTAAAAACTTGTTTGCTACATCCATAAGGCTACAAATACATCTCTGCAATACGTGTCTATAAAATCCTTACATCAATGCTAAAGTCTTATTCTTTTATACTTGAGTTTCTCTAGTGTTTTATAGTTTATCTCTTGCATTATTTACGTGACTTTTAGCATCTTATATGGCAGATTTATTAATTGTTTCTTTCCGATATATATCTATTTTGATTGTTGTAATTAGGGACAACAATATTAACTTGTTTTTCCACCTAACATATAGCTTGTACACTTGGATTTTTTTGTGTCTCGGGAAGGTACAAACACTTTCCACGGGTACTCAAAGACTTGTAAACCTTAAACCACTTCTAAGACGAGCCATCAAAGCCATCTTCTACTTAGCAACTTGACCACTAGGGGCAGTCATCTCATCATCTCACTTTCCATCTCATTCCCTCCTAGGGTCACTCGAGATTCCCCCCTTGATTCGATCACTTCACCTCTAAAGTGACGGGAATACCTATCTGAGGTGACAGTGGGTAGGTGTTCTCTTAGTTGTCGCCATATTGTGGTTTGGATCAGGATTTTCCCAACCTACAACTCATGTGATAACAGGACACCTAAAAACTTCATTAATATGCTTAATATGAAATACATGTTAATACAAGTCCTAGCTACGGAAAATCAACAAAACTTTAGCAAGCAGGAATATCCAATATGCAAGAATCACTCCAACATATCCTCCAACGCAATACATCCTCTCCTCCCCTTCTTCACAATTCTACCCTAGGATTTTATCAAAAATCCTAATCTCCATTCTCCAAGGGATAAACCCTATCCCTAGAGCCCTAATATGCTCCAAGCTACTCCAAGAAGACCAAGAAACCCTAGAAAAAGTCTCTAGAGAGAAAGTGTGTTGAGGTAGTGCACACTCTTCTCTAGGTCACATCTCATCAAAAGAGTGAATACAAGTGAATGAATGAACATATATTAATGGAAATACTCTCTTATTCTATTTATATTAGAGTTAAGGGAGGCCAACAATATAATGTGGGCCTTAGCACATACGAGAAACCTGCAATGAGCACTTGTAGGCCAACACAAGTGAGATGCTACACTATAAAGTACATGTGCCATGCTTCAAGGTGATGTTGTGAACAATAATGGCTCCAAGGTGATGTAGATATGTAAGGCAAGTCCACATCCCTCCATCAAAATCCTCAACAAACTCCATCTATCCTCCTAAGAAATGTATTACACTAGGTCAACTACCCTTGCAATAACATTGTTGAAGCCCCATGCGTCCTCGAGCCATCTCCAATCCTTTGAACATGAATAGTAGTTTCCACATGCCAACTAGGACCTAATGCCCTCCTCCAAGCTACGCAATGCTTCTCATCCCCAATAAGGTGCTCTCCAAGCAAATTGATCCTTCATGGGGTCCCAATGAAGGGTGTCCACCAAACCGTCAAGAGAACTCCAACCCCAAAAGTTAATTGTGTGTTCTAATTATTTTCATTTATTTTCTAAAAAAATCCTCAAAATAATGGACTTTGTACTCCACTTTACTGAAGTTGATATAGGATTGGACTTTGAATTACTACACTTAATTTAAGTGGATATAGGACATCAAATGGAGTTGCTTGTTTGAAGATGAGTTTGATGCAACTTAATTGTCTCATAAATTATTTTGAGTAATCTCCCTACCCTTTTCCTTATTAAAAGTTTTGAAATATTACTCAGTAGCCTATTAATTATGGAATTATAGAGTGTCATCATCTTAATTATCTTCTTTATTCATTTTTTCATATTTTGTTTTTAATAGTAGAGAAAGGAGTCCTCTTATTTTTGTCCCTTGGCCTAAATGTTAGTTCCAAAACTCCCAAATCGTATATTTGATTCAACTTCAATGGGGGATTCTTTGTACCAATAGTAGGTGAAAACTTCTCCAATACAAATTCCATGCCACACTAGCTCTGGGGGATGCAAACCCATTTAAAGGATTGAAACCTGAGTAATATCATAACTCCTTTATTCCATACTTCTGACCTGGAGATCCCTTGGAGCGTACCACCCCATGATGACAAGACCCAACCTCCAATAAGGATCCATTCCCATGCACTTGATCACATGGGCTATATCAATTCACTTTGACAAGATGTTGGCTAGTTGTTCTACGAAATGTCTTTTTTCGTCGGAATCCGGCGATATAAATTTACACGAATCACTATTCTTTGTTGTCCAGAATCCATTTTTGAATGAATAAATGGATTCAGCATGCTGAAAAACTTCCAAGGCACTCATATTTTACAGAAATAATCACTTAAATCTACGAATCCAACAATTTATTGCCAGATTTCGAGCAAATATCCCCAGAAAAAATCTTAATTTCGTAGAATATTTAGCCTACGGCCTTTGATAATACTGCAGCACCATACCGACCAAATCAATGTACATGATGCTCCTAGCACAATTAGTGGACCAAATATGAACCCTATCAAATGGATTGATTGAATAGTCCACCTAATTGATATCCATACCCTCTAACCCTAGCTCCATCACCCTCCTTTTATATAGGTCCATATTTTTTTTCCAAGGAAAAAAATAGCACTTTTTATTCTGAAAGAGAATGGAAAAACTAATTTCAAAGCATTTTACACCAACACAATTATGAACTCCATGTTTATGTTGACATTCAACATACATGGTTGATTTGCTTCTGGATCTTTTAAGTCACTTTATGAGTTAACAAAATTATTATTCAATTCCTTTTAAAAACATTTGTTTTTTAAGGTAACTCTTCAATACTCTGCAAATCATGCTTCAATTATCCAGCAATGTTACATTCTAAACGAATTTTATTTTGACCAGAATCCACATGTATTTTAAGCAAAGGAAATAGTAAGGTAATGGGGAGGCCAACAAGATGCATAGGATGGCCAACAGATAGAAATATTTTACATTGAATCAACTATTTGGAATGTGTTAAGGCATCCATAAGAGGAAAAAATTTATTCATGAGTAGGCTACACACTAGTGCAGTGCAAATCCAACCATTTTAAAAAATAGAAAAACAATTCGATTGCTCTTTATTATAAATTATTTCTTATTTCTTGTTCCTCTCATCTCCTTGGTTTCTTTTTAAGGTACTTTTTCAATTTTTCAGATGCGTGTCATTCATACCTTTACCTCTCACTTATATTCTTCTACATATGACTTCCCCTTTACAAAATTAAAGTATTTATCATTTTCCATGATCTTGATATTTGTTTGATGAAATTAGCACTTTGTTTGAGGTTTAATCCGTTGTTATTTTCCTTATTCAATCGCTCTTCTCCACATAGTTGTAACATTTCTCTCTATGTTTTTTGCATTGCTCCCTGATGATGGATAATGAGTTCACCCAAATCACGTTGGATTGTAAATTTTATACAGTTCACCCAGTATACTTTCCACAATATGTTATTCAACTGTGAAAACCTACATTCTAGAACAATTCCATCACTTAGATTGTGTGCATTTGCATGCCAAGGTATAGAGACATTGTATTAGCCAATATCCTAACTTATTTCCACCTTATACGACAGTAACTATAAGCGAATAGTGTACACAGTATAACGCAAAAATGATATCTTTATAAAAGACTCCAACTAGACATATAGAGTTTTGCTAAATGAATATATGAAAAGGAGTAGTGCCCTACATAAAACAAACTTCCATTCACTTTTACTCTGTGAAATTGTGATAATGAGAAACATTGTCAAGATGAATTGGAAAAAAGTCAAATCTTACATAGGGCGAGTTGACTAGGAGTCAGAGGACGCGTGAATTGAACTACATAAGAGAAATCAAGTGGAATCAATGAACAACCGTCAGCAAAGAAATGCACCACATCCAAGTATCAACATAAAGATTGACAATAATGAAGAAAATTAAAAAATGGGATTCAAAATAAAAAGGACATAATGTTCTAGTCCATGCCTAATAAGGTCATTAACTTTAGCTTCGTTGCAATACCTAAACTTAAAATTTAAACTTATCCTTGAAAGGAAGCTTCCCTATTACTATCCACAATCCTTTGATAGAAAATGTCATCAATGTGGTCCAACATATAATATGTGGGATGTACTAGACTTTTGGAAGTCTCGTTTGGAGAGAATTCAGTACAACTTGCCCACAAGTATAAAAAATAAATTGGAACACAAAGAATAAAACTTTCTTCAATGTACATAAGGCTTCCAACTGTTAGGTGTCTCAGCTAAGCTTATGTGTCCAAGACTAGCTAATGGACACCATTAAAATACCCATATTAGCATTTTTATTTTATCCTAAGTTTTAACTTAGGAAAAGTATAAAAGTCATTTAAATGACTTTTATTGATTTTTCACTCAAATTTATGAAAAGTCACTTTTTCATAAATTAATAATTCACTAAAGTGAATTTCTGAGGGCTTCTAAAAACCTCTAGGAAAAGTGAATTAAAGTGATAAAAGGAGGTTGAGGGTGTGTTATCCCCATTTTCTGAATAACTAAGGGGATTATGTCTAGAGGCCCTCAAGTTGCAGATATGGAATACCGAGAGACTACATGACCAACAGTATCCTTTTGCACAGATGGAGACCCTTCTCACCATCACAAAGGTCGCATATTTTCAGATGGCATCCACCACATCAGTTGGCTTCCAGAAGGCAGTGGGCCTTGCTCCATGAGGTACAAGTCAATATTATGGTGAGCATCATTTCAATATTTAAGTCATTTGAGTATGTTGTATCTTAGATTTCTCTGGATTTCATGATATATGCTTGGACATTATGCCTTTTCCCCTGCTTGAACACCTTGGTGGTTGACATTGTTCCCTAGTAAGTGGTCTTCCTTGGGGATAGGTTTGCTATTAGGAACTCTCTTAAACATCCAGCGTACCATTTTTTACCATACTTACCACTTTCCATAACTATTTCCCCCCATTTCCTTATCTCTTGGGATTTTAGGGTGTATTGACCCAAGAAGGGGTTATCCCTCATTATATGGGAAGAAGGGGTTGAAGGCCCAGAGGGATTGATGTTGGGTAGAATATAAAAGCCTATGAATAAACCTTCTATATGCTTCACCCATCGATCACCCAAGAAAGCAATGAAACACTTATCTTTGAGAAAAGGGGGACCCACAATAAAATATGATTAAGAATTCTTAAAAGGTTAGTTGAAGGATAGGAGGTCTCATCACGAGTTGGCTTATCATGTCCATGAATATCTAGTGGTATGACATTACCATCATCTGGTCACAAAACCAAGGTAATGGCTCTCAGTTGCATGGTTGAGAGAAAAGGGGTCTCATCACAAGCCAGCCTTCTCATTTCCACTAGGTGTTTGTGGGTGACATTGCCATTATCTGGACACCACGCCAAGGCAGTGGCCTTCAACCTTTCCTTAAAATTATGCAAGAATGGAAAAATAATGGGCTTGGAAAAAGTGCATTGTGAACAAAGGTACCACACACCCTCTACAAAGGCACCCATGAATGAGACACTACGACCTTTTGTATGACATGAGCCCTATTCCCATTGAGTCTTGACCCTAACCACTTCACCCACTTTACATGGCTTAGAGAGGGATCTCTTGGAAACTCTCCTTGACCTAGGGCAAGATATACCCAATAGGACACCTCGTCAACCATCCCATATTCAAGCTTGACAAGTCACATAATGTCTTTGAGCACTTAATTGTTTGACATAGTGATCTTTGATGCACATGCTTAGGTGGTTCATTTATTGATTGGGTTCACTTATCATGATGTTATGAATTCATATCCTTGGAGGGAGTGCTTATTTGGCTTTGCAAGACCTATTTGGTGGACAGTTTTGGAAGAACAAGCCTAGCTTGGGCTTCCATGGGGCTTGAAGCCCACAGGTGGATGCCAAGGGCCTGCATGTCAGATGAGAAAGATCAAACTTGGAAGGCCTAGAATATGACTTTGACGACATAGTCCAGCGCCCACATGCCAAACGGTTTTCCTAGGAGAGGCAACACATCACTCCTAGAGGCATGACGTCACCTAGGGGGGTTAGGGCTTGGTGGTGAGGTGACATACATTGGAACTTGGACTTTTTGAGGAGAATTAGGATTTAACCATGAAGGAAGTAACTTCGATGATTGACATGTGGCTTTGGAAAGCCTAGCCACCCTCTTCCTACACCAACGACTTTCTCCTAGTGCCAAAACGTTCCCTAAAGGGGTGACGTCCTTCTAAAATTAGGGTTTTCTTTGTGCAAAAGTAAATTTTAAATGAATTGTTTAATACTACTTTGTTGAGGAGTAAATATTAGGGTTGTTGACCCCTAGTCTTGTGGTTTACCCCTAATTATGTGGACAAATTATCTTAGTGACATTTTGTATAAATAAGAGATCATAATATCTTATTTTGTCATAACTCTTCCTCTTGTGAAAAGTATTAATCTGAAATTTTTGCTACACTTGAAGTATTTTGCCTCTTGTGCTATGGAATAATGTTTTTTGGTTATGGTTTGATTATGATGATGGTGCGCTATCTCTAGGAGGTCATTCTCTTGCTTTTGTTGAGGTTTACATTGGCATGTTAATGCTTTTTCTTGAATGGCATGGTCTCTTTACTTTGTTATTATCATTTGTAATTCAATATAAGGTTGTTTTGACCAAGGATAGATAGGGAGTATAAGGATATACACCCTTATCCTAGTTTCCACCATAATTGTTAATCTTTTAAAGTTATTTTGCAAGGGTTTAGTTGAGGAAGTAAGAGGATTTACACCCCTCATATTCAAACCCTAGCTAGGTTACTTGCCTTGGGAAGTAAGAGGGTTTACAGCCCCAAGGATTTAGTAACCCTAGCTGTGTCTTCTTGACCCCATTAACCCATAACTGAAGGCACTAGTCTTGCATTGGAGAAACAAATTATTGCATTGGGAAACATGATTTCTTGTCATTTATACTTCTTGCAACTTGGATTGTGTTCCTTATGCCTTGGGCACCTCACAACCACTAGGGCGTCCCCATCAAAGGGGTACTTATTGCTACTGTTATAAAATTGCATCTTCAGCCATTAGGGTTGCAGAAACCCTAACTCATTTGATTGAATAACTCTCTTATCAACCATTGGAATTTTCCCAAAGTTTGCACACTTACTCTTCTTGGTCACTTTTTGGAAAAGTTTCGAGGATTTTCAGTGGTTGATTTTCTTGTTGTAATACAATAAATGTTTTTTTTTGTGAATAAAAAAAGTGGATCCTTATATTAATTCCAATTGAAAGATTACAAAAAAGACTTGCATCCTATCTGCCTACACAAAAGTGCCCGCAGCTGAAGGTAAAATTGATTACAAAAATTCTCGTAGCCAACGACTGAGAACCCTCGACCTTGCATCAGAACAATGGTTTGTAGCCTTCTGATATCCAACAGTTGCAGTTACCTCACGGGTTCACATTTCATGTCTATTGGCTTCTCCCGATTTTGGGATTTTGCGTTTTGGGATAACGAGGAACCGAGTGTTCCCCTTCTTCTGATACCCGAAATTGTGAGTCCTTCGGGACCATATCGACGGTCCATATTTCCTTGTGATCAATGATCCAGATCCTCTCTCGCATTTTGTGACTTCGCATTTCGTGACTTGGGCAGGCATCTCACGCATGACTCAGACTCTCGATTTCCGAGTTCTCGAAATTTTCTCGCGTCAAATCAATGGGACCAGAACAACGGTCCAAATATCCTCTAGCACCTACGGTCCAGATTCGCTCTCACTTTTCGCAACTTCGCTACTTTGGGAGACAACATCCTCCGTGCTCCTGACTCTCGATTGTCGAGGTCCTGAAATCATCTGTCAGTTGATGATCTTCTATGCTAACGCTTGTAGTCTGCCTCTCTCCTAAGCTTCTGATCATTTCTGGCTTGGAATAAATTCTAAGTAGATAGAGGTGGCACCTTGTCTGGATTAGGGACATCCTATTGGGAAAGCTCCTCACATTGGAGCCAGAGGGGTGATCTTTGGCACTGCTTGGATTTGTGGAGAATGATCTGTTGCATAGAGTCAGCCCCTGCATTGGCCAGTTTGTATGCAACTTTGTTTTCACTTTGCCAAATGTGTGAAGGGGTTAGATTTAGTGAGGGTCTAAGAAGAGCCTGGAAGTTGTAAAGAGAGCCAAGGAGGTGCCAGCTGGGAGTGATTTTCCTAGGATCTCTGCCATTTAGGATTTTTGTTGCCAAGTCTATTATGATTTTGGAGTCTCCTTCAATGATCAGATAGGTGAGGTTTTTATCTAGATCCATTTGCACTCCTTTGATAAGACCCCAAATTTCTGTGGAATTGTTGGTGTCGCATCCGAGATTTTATGCAATGAGGCTTTGAATTTGGCCCAAGTTGTTTCTTATGACTGCTCCATAGCCTGAGTGTCCTGGAGTTCATTTTGATGCACCATCAAAGTTGACCTTATGGAAGCTTGGCGGGGGGGGAAGCCACTTAGAGGGACTACGAGCTTTTGAAATTGGGGGGGGCGGTGCTAGGGAGGGATGGAGTGTGCAAACAAGAAGCCCCAAGAGTTGAGGAGAGAGAGCTCACCTGGATTAGTGGGGATGTCTTCCTTGGTCCATAATTGTAGCTGAAGAGTTCCTGGATATGTAGGATGATTGTATTCCAAAGGGTGGGTGGGAGGAGATGGCTAGGAATGAAATATTCTTATGTTCCTCTCTTTCCAAAGTTGCCAAACTATGAAGCCTAGTAAGAGTTGTCAGGTTCTGTTCAGGATAGGACTTTTGAAGGAACCAGAGCCCCAATCCCTGATGGTGTTTGAGATGTTGTTTTTAACTCGTTTGGTTCTTCTCATGAACTGAGTGGCCTGGTCCCATATTTTCTCACTGAGTGGACAGTTTTTTAGGACGTGCTCCATGGTTTCTACCTGGAGATGGCAGAGATGGAAAATCGAAGGTTCGATGTAACCTTGTCTTTGAAGATTGTCCCAGGTTAATATCTTGTTCTGAACTAGAAGCCAAAGGAAAGTAGAGATTTTGGGCCATAGTTTTGATTTCCATATTGTTGTCCAGATTCTATCTTTCTGAAGGTTATGGAATTTCTCCTGAAGAGTGTATCCCTCCTTGAGAGTGAATCTTCCATGAGGTGTGTATCCCCATTTGAGAATGTCCTGGTATGTTCTTTTCCAGATTCGCCTTTGGGTTGTAGCTTGTTTCCAATGTTGCAGGTTACATTCCATTGCCACTTGGAGTTCCTGATGAGTAGATTTATAGCTTTGCCAGGGAGAGATGTTGGGGGTATCTGTCCACATGTATTCCACTTTGAGAGTGGAAAGATGTTGAATGTGATTTTCGTAGGATTGTATATTTTCTTCCAATTGTATGGGGTGGAATTTGTTGCCAGGAATTCATCCAGAATAGGGCATTCTGGCCATTGTGAACTTCCCAGAAAGCATGTTCCTGTATGAGTGGCCAATTTTTCCAGGACGCCTTCCAGATGTTGAAGCCTTGAATATGCTCCTGCATTCTTATGAGTTGACTTTGATGCATATTTGGGGCATATTTTCATTTCCATATTTTTGCCCAGATCTCTGCTGGTGTTTTGAGCCATCTCCACCAAATTCTTGCTCCCGTGGTGCTATTTAATTTTCCAAGGTCCCAAAGGCCCAGACCACCTAAATATTTGGGCTTACAGACTTTTTCCCAGCCAACTAGGGCCCATTTTTTGTTCAGTTTGTGTCCATGCCATAGAAATATCTTTGCAAATTCCTAATTTTCTTTATGACTGATTGGGGGGCAGCTAGGGCTGAGAAGAGGTAAAATGGGATGGCTTGGAGGACTGAATTTAAGAGAACTAATCTGGATGGAATTTTTATGATCCATATGGATATCGGTGGCCACCCACCTTTTCCAACTAGCTCAAAACAATTTTCTGACATTTTTGGCAATTTACTATTTTTAGCAGTTTTTACTTCTGGGGCCATTTTGAGGGCCTAAATGAAGGTTTTTTGGTATCGAGCTCCTCAATGGTAGCCAAATGCAGTATTGATCCCCCAAAATGAATCTCCTCGATGATACCTTTTTAACGGGCTATCACACGCCTAAAACGGAGATCATATGCAAAAGTTACGACTCCGGGAAGTTGATGTACTAGCTTACCCAAACGGGGCCCACATGACTTTTGGTGCTTCATCTCCTAGGGTTAGGTTTTTGGATGTCTAGGGTTTTTTTCATTCTTGATTATTGTAAAAAGGCCTTCAGATCCTCATTGTAACCTTCTTCTTGCGAATGTGCGCTGCCATCACATCTCTTCTCAGAGATAAGCCGCCACCATTCCAGCAAGCTTGTTTCCGTTGCATTTTACAGTTTCATCTTATTTCGTTATTGAAAAGAAAACCAGTTTTACTGTATCTCTATTATTTTGTGTTAAGAACCTGTTAATAATCTGTATTCATTTTGTTCTACTCATAAAATTTGGATCATTTGAGGGAGCGAAAGGTTCAGTTGTTGATGGAAAGTAGGAGGGAGTCCCAGGAGATTGTTTTGGTTGTTGAGTCGGAGAGAGGGAGACTCAGGTAACGAGAGGGCAGAGTGCAGACATAGGTATTCAGAAGTTGAGAAATCTGTTGTTGGATTTCTATGGAACTATTAAAAAATAAGAGTTGTGATTTGGCCAGAATAAAGGTGGTGTCGGGAGCTTCATTGAAATATAAGAGGATGGAGCTTAGTTTAAGTGTTTCTTGCACAGTGGGGGTGTTCATTAGCAGTGTGTCATCAAAAAATTGGATGTGGGAGGTTGTCGGTTGTAACCCATGAAGAAGGAGGCCTTGGAGGAATCCATTTTGAATTGAGGCTTTGATATAGCATCCTAGACCTTTGGCCATTATGACAAAAAGGAAAGGGGGGAGAGGGTCGCCTTTCCTTATTCCTCTTGTGGGGGAGAAGGGTTGAGATGGGACACCATTAATGAGGATTGATAAAAAGGTTGAGGAAATGAGATTCATTATCCAAGAGATCCAATCCTTGTTAAAACCAAAATCTGATAGGAGATATTTTATGTATTTCTAGCTTAATTTGTCAAAAGGTTTTGAAAGGTCAAGTTTTAGAAGCATACCTGGAGTACAGGTGATTTTGAGCAAGTGGATGATTTCATGGAAAAGTATGAAGCTATCCATAATTTTCCTTCCTTCGACATATATTGATTGCTCCTTGGAGATGATGAAGGGGAGAATTGGCTTGATTCTTAGAGCGGAAATGATTTTGTAGATCATGTTGCAAAGAGTTATGGGTCTGAAGTTCTTCGGATTTGTGACCCTTTCTTATTTGGGTATTAGGGTGAGGAAAGTGGCATTTAGTGTTGGGAGAACTTTGCCTGAGTTGTGTGATTCCTCCACCAGTTGCCACACTTCCTCCCTTAACATAGGCCAGCAGGAGTGGAAGAAGTTTGTTGTGAAACCATCTGGGCTTGGAGCCTTGCCTATGGGTAACTCCTGAATTTCATGATCCACTTTTGCTTGCATTATTGGTGTCATGAGAGCCTCATTTTGTTCCTGGGTGATTATAGTTGGGATATTTTGGGTCATCTTCTCTATTGCTAAGGTTCAGTCCACATTGGGTTCTGAGAGGAGATCCTTATAGAATTCTATCAACTCGTGCGTTATTTCCTAATGAGTTAACATGGTGTTGCCTTGCAATTCATCCATCTTTGTGATGTGATTGATGAGGTGTTTGTGGATCATGGAACGGTGGAAGAATTTGGTGTTTTTCTCTCCCTCATTTAGCCATTGAACCCGAGATTTCTGTCTCCATGATATTTCTTCCTGTTTGTGTCTTTCTTCTATTTTCCCTTTGAGTTCATTCTCCTCCTGCTGGTGAGTGATTGTGTATCCTGCATGAATGATTTTTCCCTAAAGGTTCTCTAGTTTTTGTTCCAGCGTTTTCATTTCCTATAAAATTCTCCCAAAGAATTCTTTGTTCCATTTGCACACCTGTTGTTTAAAATATTTGAGTTTTTTCTGGAAGCAATACATTTTTGTACCCCTCTGTGTTTTCGCAATGCTCCACCAGTGGCAGGCTAGCTCCTATAAATCTGGATGGGAGAGCCAAAAAAATTCAAATCTGAAGGGTTTAAGCTTGGGGGTGGAAATAGTGTCAACCCAGAGTTGAACCGGCCATTGGTCTGAGCCTGCCTTCGGGAGGATGTTGGAATCAATTAAGGGGACTTCCAAAAGGAGATTTTCTAATATGAGGAAGCGATCTAGCATGCATTCTATTTGTTGGTGACCTGATATTTTTTTGGTCCAGGTGTAGGTGCCATTGCCATTCTCAATATCAACCAGTCTGAGGTTCTCTATGAGTTCCTGGAATTTTGCGTTGTCCTGCTCCAGGCGATTTTTCCCTCCTCGTTTCTCCTCCATCGTGAGAATCATGTTGAAGTCGGCCCCTATTATCCATTTATTTCCTTTTGCTAAAAAACCTAGGTAATCTATGCTCTGGAGAAAGAGGTCTTTGTCTTGACTATTATGCGGTCTGTAGGCATTTGTGATCATTCCCTCCTTGTCTGAACCTATGGCCCTATAGTGCATTGTGATAGTGCTTGGAGTGGAGAAGCCCTGATCAAGGATGATTGTAGTAGGATTCCATAGGATGGCCAAGCCTCATGAGGCCCCTTTTGAGCTTGTTTGATAGGATTCACAGTTACGCCAATATCTTTTGATGATATCTTCTGCAGTTTTCCTTACACATTTTGTCTCTTGTATTAGGAATATATCAGGGTCTTCCGTTTTGATGTAGTTTCGGAGAATCCTTTGCTTGGATCTTCCATTTAGGCCTCTGATATTCCAGGTGAGGATATTCATAGTTAATAATTTGGTGAGTGTGAGAAGGATCTCTCAGAGAGATTATGAATCTGTCATGAGTTGATCATATAGTTTTCCACCTCCTTTATTAGCTGGTGAGATGATTTTTTGCCCCGTCCCTTGTTTTCTTTTGGGTGTCTTCTTGGATATAGGTTTGGGTCTATGATGATCCCCAACCTAGAGGTATTCCCTACCGATGAATCCAGAAATACCTTGTGTACTTTCCTAAGTTGGTCCTCTGGTAAGGTTTGGAGATCCTTCTAGTTGAGTGCTTCTTCTAGCCTATCTAGGTTGATTTATGCTAGGTCTTGCTCATCCATTTCCATGACTGTGTCTTCTTCTCTTTCTGGTTCTTTCCCTGAGTCTAGGTGACTCTATGGGTCTGCTTGATTTATTGGGGTATGAAGCCCTAGAGATGGTTGATCTTCCTTGCACTTGTTGTGATCTTTCCCTGCATTCATGTGGGGGTTTTCCACCTCTTTTGCCTCTGGAAGGAGATTGAGGGCTTCAAATGATTTGTTATTCGGGTTATTTTTGTCATTGCCAGTTGTGGGCTTCTTCTAAGCTTGTTTCCTTCCATTTTGAACCTGGGTGAATCCTTTCTTTGGATTCTCTTCACCTTCCTTTTTAGGGGGGGGATTTAGAGGGCAGTCTCTGAAAAGGTGCCCATGTTCATGGAATTTTCTGCATCTGAAAGAGATGTGTTCATAGTCTATGGTTTGGGCCCATTCCTCGTCTTGGTATTCTAGGGTAACTGTGCCTGACAGAGCTTTGGAGATGTTCATATAGACACATATCCTTGCATAGGAGGTGTATTTTCTTTGTTTGGTAGTTTCGAAAGATTTGACATAGTTACCCAAGGTGTTACCTAAGCCCATTAAAATTTCCTCTAGTCAAAACTCTTGAGGTAGGGAATAGAGGCGAATCCATACCAATGCATAGGCAAAGTTTTCCTTTTCTAGGCAGAAGCGATCCGTCCAGAATCCCAGGTAGAGACCAGCAGAGTTGTACAAATATGGTCCTCCTTCAAAGATTTGGTCCTTGTCCTCCAGGTTGTAGAATATTACTGTAAATAATCCTTTGGAACTTAGTTGAAGCTCATATTTTCCTGTGGGCTTCCACCACACCTTGATCCAGTGAGCTAGGTCATTTTTTAAGGGCCAGAGACCTAGGAATTTCCCTATGAGGGCATGGTCCCTCATGAACTGCATGTGGTCCCCTACCCTGGCGGTTTTGATAACATACCTAGGCGCAACCGGGGCTTGGGGGATACATTTTTTGGGTATCTAGACCCGATATTCTTTTGGATGCGAGGACTCTGCATCCATATTCGATTCCTTGCTTCTAGCCATTTCTTCTTGTAGTCATTATTCGTGCATGTGCATAGGTGGCTCAAAGGATGGACGACGCACTGTGGCATTCTCTGGGTCATTTTCTGCGGCGTTACAGTAAGAAGGGGTTTTCACCTCCCCTTCTATGCCCATTTTTTTGTGACATTCAGAGTCACTGAGCAGTAGCGTTCAACGTGTATAGAGGAGGTCAGAAGAGGTTAGGTCGGAGGGGTTCTAGAACATTAAAGCCCTAAACCTTGCAGGGCGTCCTTTGTAGAGTTCAAGCTCCCCGTTCAATTTGTTATATTGGTTATTACCATAGTCAGAATGGTAATATCTACATTGAATGTTACAACCATAAGACTGATATAATTTATTGCAGAAAAGTGTTTACAATAGCCTTGTCTTTCATTCTAGAATCTTGGATTTTCATCTTGAGTTTTGTTAGTCTTTAGCTAATCTTTCTCTTGTATCTTCTACTTGATCTCTAGCATTTATTTTGCGGCTTGTGATGCCATTTTATTGTTGATATACATTGTTACTAACAGCTGCTATTAGGGACAACAAGCTTAACTTGCTTGTCCAAGTGATTATACTGCAATATATACTTGTTTTTCTTGTCTCGCATAGGTATTTCACCATTTGCAGGTTACTCAACATACTTGGACACCCTTGGACCTTTCCAAGACTTTCATATAATTTAGATTTGACCTCTAGGGACTGTTATCGCACAATCTATGCTTTCCTAGATTGACGTAACACAGAGGTAGTCCTATCACTGTCACCCCAATAGGATACCTCTTTCTATTTAGTAGGAGAAGAAACTCACTCCAAGGGAGACGTCCCAAGACCTAGTTGGTTGATGAAGGGAGATAAGACAAAGGTAAAACCCACCCCTCTCTCTAGGTCACTCAAAAGGAAGAAGTCACTTGGTATTGTTTGGGGTTAAGGAGAAATTCAAGGTGAATGATACATGCCCCTTACCAATGAAACAACAAACGTTAGCAATGACCAATGATATCAATGTTTCAAATCAGTGAATTCAAGATATAAATATGCTACTAAAACACTAGCATATAAATCAATGACTTCAAGATATAAATGTATAGCAGCAACAAATATGTCCAAAAATTGCAAGCTATGATGACAAAAAATGATATAAAGACTTTGCAACAATATAAAGACTTTGCAACTTTTATAGTACTTTGTCACTTACAATTTCAAGGTTACAATAAGTCAATAATGGCTTCAATAGGATGTCAAACTACTGGTAACAACAACAAAACAAATAATTATGACAACAATAAAACCACTTCATAAAGTACTTAAATTAGGAAATTAAACAAACACTTTTGCATATAATGATAGTAGTTTGTCTAGTACAAGTGATAAGAGGTTTTATGGAAAGTTTGAGGGTTGTTAAAGGGTTGCAATGATGGTTGTAATAGTAGTGACAACAACAAAAACAACCTTCAACAACTTCATATTTTTTCACTTAGAACAATAGCAAAGGGAAGGCTAGAGCCTTGGGATGATAGCACCTAGGCTAGTGCAAATTTTTGGGTTAGTTTTAGAGGTTAGTATGCTGATTAGTTTGCCAAATAAAGCTTGTAGAAACAATTACAGCAACAAAAATATGGTTGTTAGTGTTGGTGAGAGTTTCAAGAAGATAGTTAGAAATTTTGTTTGATCTCATTCATCCACAAAAGTATATAAATCAATCCCTTTTAGGGGCTTATGGAGTCAATAATAGTAACAATATCACTTGGGAAATAAAATAATGCTAATGTTTATCTAATGGAAGAGGTAGATGCAAGAGTTGTTGGCACTTCAAGGTCTCAAACATTTAAATATTTAAGGGATGTTTTTCTATAGAGTAGGCACTTCTAGGCCCTAGCGTACCTTCTTTCCGTAGATTTTTGAAAGACAATTGATTTGGTGATTTAGAATGACATTACTAGAGAGATAGCACTTTAGGGCTCTAGTAATTACTCCCAAAAATGTATAATTGACAAGATCAAGCTAGTAGAAGAGTTATAGGGAGAAAGAAGAATTTGGTGTTTCTCCCCTAGGGTTTAAACAAACAATTTAATAATGTTAGACATGAAACAAGTAAATTTTACCACAAACATCCATAGCATGAATAAAAATGCAGATTTTCCACTTACTTCACCGAGAATAATGAAGTAAAACCCTAGTTAAAGACCATTCCACCATGAAAAATGCCAAAATACACCACCATAAAGCTCTCCCAAGACATGCGCACTAGTTATTTCAGCCAGTGACCCTTAAAGAGGGAAAAAATTTTAGACCACCACTTCTATGTGATGATTTATCATGAAAATGAATGCCACTTTGTCTATTTATACCAAAATTATGAACTTTAATTATTTTAGGTCAAAATATCAGGGCTGACCTAGCCAGTTTACTCAAAAATTACATTTTTACCAAAATAAATTCAATTTCCATCTAAATAGGCCTCCAAAGGTGACATCATGCCCTCCTAGGGTGACGTTGGGCCTCAAGTGTGGGACGTTGGGCAAAGGAGATGAAACGTTGGGCCTCCAAAGGCCTAAAATTTGCCCACATGTGCCAATGGCCTCATGAATGCCTCCAAGGTAACAACCCCAATTGACAAGTGGCATCTAGGGCTGAAGAGGGGACATCAAAGGCCTCCCAAGGCCAATGTTCAGGTGGGAGGAGCATGAGACCTCAAGTCTAGGTATTCCACAGTGCCTCCAAATGCAACGTCCTTCCTTCATCTGGTGAAATCCTTCATTCTCTTCTTACCCATGGCTAGGGTTTTAGCATCCATCTAGGGGCTTTGAGCCTCCATGAAGGTCATAGCTAATCATTCCCTCATGTGTACCTGTCCATCGGGAAAGGTCCTGTAGAAACAACAAGTACTCCCTCCAGGGGTTCATAAGTCACAAGGATCATAGCATGTAAATCACATCCAATAATTAAATTACCCAAACATGTGCATCAAACCCTCCTTAACCCCAAACAAATGTTCAAATACATTATGCAATTTGACAAGTTAGGTTTGTAGAGGCTCTGAGGGTGTCCTATTGGATAACCTCTCTTAAGTTTGGGGTGTTTCCCAGGTGGAGTCTAGTCCAAGTCATGTAAGTTTATGAGGTGGCATGGAGTAAATATTTGGGCATAGGGTGCATGTGATAACATGGAAATGTAGAGTCTTACCTGTGGGTTATTTTGTGTAGGGTGAGTTGCACCTTGTCATGAATGCAAGTATTTCATATCCCATTCATTGCCCTTTATTCTTAGCTTTATTTATTTTTATATTTTTCTCTTGTGCTTCAAGGGAATAGTTGAGGGCCATTGTCCTGGATTTATGACCATAGGTGACAGTGGTATCCACAAACATTTCACAAAAATGAGAAGGTTGGATTGTAATGAGAACCCCTTTCTCTTGGCTATGTCACCAAGAGCCACTACCCTAGTTTGGTGACCAAATGGGTGGTAATTCCATACCACTACATGCCCATGGTCATAATAGGCCAGTGTGTGATGAGACATCCTATCCATCAACTAATTTCTTGAGTGTTTATGTTATCTTGTAGGCCCCCCTTTCTTACTAAGAATCCTTTCACTAGTTTCTCAGGGATCCTTGGCCGAATCATCTTGAAGGTCTCATATTTTGATTTTAACTCTTTCCAGCTACTTTTACCCTCTGGGCCTTTATCCCTTTCTTCTCACGAGGTAAGGTACAACCCTTCCTAGTGTATCCAATCTCAATGTCCAAACAAGGAAAGGGGAGATGGAAGGAATAAATATGGAAAGTGGTAAGTATGGAGGAAATGAACGATGACTCTTCAAAGATCTATGGAGTAACAACCCATCCTAAAGGGAAATCAACTTACTAGGGCATTGTGTCACCCTTCCAGGTTTGAATGAGGCAAAGGGCATAATTTTCAAGCAAACGTCATGAAATGAAGAAGGATTCAATACAACATGTTCAAGTGCTTCAAAAATCAGAGGGATACATACCATGATACTCGAACTCATTACCTCATGGAGCAAGACTCACTTCTACTTTAGGACCAAGCTGGTGTGATGGATACTGCTATTGGTGATATGTGGACTCTAGTGAAGAAAAGAGGGGCCCTCTGAGGCCATGCTTAATTCATCTGGTTCTCGGTACTCCATGTCTAGGACATGTGGGCCTCGAGACGTGATCTCCTTAGTTATCCCTAGGTTAGGGGATAACATCTAGCTCCAACTTAGGGAAATGTGCTCACCGTAGAACGCATGAGAACCTCAACATCTATAGTATGACCCATGCCTACTAAATCTCAACAAAAGACATTAGCAATCCTTAGGGTTTTGATATCACCCCTTTTCCATATATGATAAAATAAACAAATAAAAGTGTCTCTAGTCTAACATATGATTATGAGCATACATATATACACAATGAATCAATACAATATGAAAATTGCAACTATAACTATGCTAACATGGTATGCAATGTTATGTACAATGGATGCAAATTCCTACTTATTCTAACTTACATGTACTTACCTATCAAATTCTAGGTATGAGCATACAACCAGTACAGCCACACTAGCAATGCATCATAACACATTCCTATGTGCTTCATCATAAACAAAAAGCACAAAATAAACATGAATTAGATCATGCATTATATCATAGGAAATCATAAAGTCTAGCTCATGGAGGCGGGAGGGAAGGACAAAATCATGCCAAGTCACCCTTTCAGAAAAGTGATCAATCCATCTCAGAAAAGGATCATGAGAGGTCAAGCACTCAAAGGGATGGCTCAAAGAGTCTGAGGGTTGACTACCTTGGACGTCATCACTCCCTAGGGTCTGAGAAGGGATTAACAAGAAATTAAAGGGAAACTGATAACTTCTCAAGGGAAAGTTGAAAGATTGAGATAATAAACTTCCTAAGGCATTCAACCTCGCCTTCAATTCTAATAGAAATTTTTTCCCTAAAGAAAACTTGAAACAAGAGACGTGTTCCCCAACTGCATCCTTAGTGACATAATGAGGTAAAGCAATCGGAGGGAGCTGGACAACCTTGTCACAAGTATCTTGCTTCAGGAAAGCAACGTCCCCACCTTTATCAAAATTTGAGCACAACGATAGTTGATAATCTTCTTCATAGAATAAATCCAAGTGCTCAAAGGAATATTCATCAAAATCCTCAAGGTACGACCGAAAATCATTAGGAGAACATTACACTGGGTCATCCTTGGGTGCTTGGAAAAATTTTGTAATTACAGAATCATCTTGTTGCCAAGCATAAAAATTATTAATAACATCATATAATTGTTGTAAAGGAAACACTCAAACATATATTTCCATATCATAATTGGGATCCTCATCAGTGTTAATGTTTAAGCCATTATTATAGTTCTTTTCATTTCATTAGATAACAATAGCATAATACAAGATCACTGAGAAATACACAATCACAAGAGATAGAGCATTTATCCTGGGAAACCCTCTAGGGGAAGAAAACCTAGCAAAAGTTCCTTATTATAGATAGCCAATACAATACCAAGAGATAACTTAAACTAAAATAGAAGTTCCTCTCCCAAAGATGTGTCACTCTCTCTCCTTCTTCTCTAACTGCAATTTTGAAACTTGTCTCTCAAATGAGCAAGTGAGTTGTGTGTCTAAGTGAGGCACTAGCCTCCTTACTTATACAAGACTGGCACGTGTGAAGTGTCTCTTCACTGGGAGGGCCGACTTCTCCAATTGGGTGGTTATAACCACCTTTAATATATTGTGGGGCCTCTTTAATATCTTTTGGGCCGACTTCTTATTCTTCCTATTACAATTATATTTTGACCAATCCGCAAAAGGGGATTTGGTCCTTTATAATAACCGACATGATCAATCCATAATGGGGATTGATCCAATGAATAATATATCAAATAATAATAAGAATACACTTTGCAGTTACATTATTTTAACACTCCCCCTTAACAAGAAGGGTATTCTTCAATAGCATCAGGCGAGAGAGAGAGAGGCCTTTATCATCAACAACATCAAGTGGGTGAGAGGACAACGTCATCAATATCATCTTGGAACACTGACTGGCATATCTATAAATCATCGGAAGTTTTCTTCATTGGCAGCATCGTCATTCTCAAAGGAATGCAATCATCATCTGCATCAATATGTATTAKTATAAAACSGATACATCATCATCATCATCATAGCACGAGGTTGGCTSATAATAATAATACTAGACTAGATTTACRTCACAGCTATCCAGCYGGAAGCACAGTTCTAGTCTCATCTCATTGTCTTGCTTTACGTCACAACTGTCAAGATGGAAGAAAAATGYTCGTCCTRCTTTACATCACCACCATCGGGTCGGAAGAAGGATACTAGACTGGCTTTACGTCACAGYTATCCAGCTAGAAGCACAGTACTAGTCACATCATCATCTTTCTTTACGTCAYAACKATCTGGTCRGAAGYAAGGTACTCRTCCTGCTTTAAGTCACAACCATCAAGTCAKAAGCATGATACTAGAATGGCTTTACATCATASCTATCCARCYGGAAGCATAGTACTAGTCACATCATAATMTTGCTTTACGTCACAACCATCCGGTCAGAAGCAAGGTACTCGTCCTGCTTTACGTCACAACCATCAGGTTGGAAGCAGGATACTAGACTGGCCTTACGTCACAGCAATCMAGTCRGAAGCACAGTACTAGTCACATCATCATCTTGCTTTACGTCACAACCATCSAGTCGGAAGCAAGGTACTCGTCCTTATTTACGTCACAACCATCCGATCAGAAGCAAGGTACTCGTCCTGCTTTACGTCACAACCATCAAGTCGGAAGAAGGATACTAGACTGGCTTTACGTCACAGCTATCCAGTCGAAAGCACAGTACTAGTCACATCATCATCTTTCTTTACATCACAACCATCCAGTCGAAAGCAAGGTACTCGTCCTTTTTTAGGTCACAACCATCCGGTCGGAAGCAAGGTACTCATCCTACTTTACRTCACAACCATCAGGTCGGAAGCAGGATACTAAACTGGCTTTACGTCACAGCTATCCAKCCRGAAGMACAGTGCTAGTATCATCTCATTATCTTTCTTTACGTCACAACCATCAGGTCGGAAGCAAGGTACTCGTCTTGTTTTATGTCACAACCATCAGGTTSGATGCAGGATACTAGACTAGCTTTACGTCAYAGCTATCCAGCCGGAAGCACAGTACTAGTCACATCACATCATCTTTCTTTACGTCACAACCATCAGGTCGGAAGCAAGATATGTCTCATCACAGCAACTACTCCCCATTTCGAGGAAGGTCCTTTCGGACTATACCAAGCTTATCTCGAAAGTTCTCAAACTTTACACGAGATAAAGGTCTGGTCAACACATCAGCAACCTGTTCATCTGTGCTAATGTACTGGAGCTTTAAGGCTCCTCTCTACACCATKTCATGGATGTAATGATATCAGATCTCTATGTGCTTCRACCTGTCATGGAATATAGGATTCTTTGTCATCTTTATGCAWCTCTAGTTGTCACATAGGATCATGGTTGCTTCCATCTCTAGGTCAAATAGACCGKTCAACAACTTTCAAAGCCATATAGCTTCGCAACTGGYAGAACATGCAGCAATGTATTCTTCTTCCGYTGTGTTGAGAGCAATGTTGGATTKCTTCCTACTCTGCCACGAGATCATAGTTGATCCCAAACTAAAACARCATCCTRAAGTTTTTTTCCTGTCAGAAACACTTCCTGCCCAATCTGCATCAGTATATCCACTCAATGTGAAATCATGATCTCCATCATAGYTGAGACCATAATCTATTGTACCCTTAAGGTACCTCATCACATGTTTTGYAGCCACTAGGTGAACATGTCTGGGTTCTACCAGAAAATRACTCAAGGTGTTCATGGMAAAACAAATGTMTGGTCTGGTGTTCGTCAGGTACATCAGTGATCCAATAATCTGTTTGTACARTGTGGCATCAATCAATTATGAYGAAGTGTYGACCAACAACTTCATATTCACTTCCATGGGTGTATTCATGGGCTTGCACTCCAACATGTCGAATCTATTCAAGATTTTGACTGCATACTTCCCTTGGTTAAGAAAKATCCTCTCAGGACTSTGCCATACCTCAAGACCTAAGAAATAATGCATTAGGCCAAGGTCTTTCATTTCAAATTYTGAGGCAAGTCTCTTCTTACATTCAGTGATGAGCTTTCCTTCTCCAGTTAAGAATAAGTCATCCACATATATCAGTAATATTACTGACTCATCATTCATGACCTTGAAGTAGAGGTTAGAGTCTRCTTTACTCTTGGTAAAGCCTAAGCTCATTAAGAAACTGTCTATAYRACCATACCAAGCTCTAGGGGCTTGCTTCAATCCGTATAAGGCTTTCTTCAATMTACARACATGATACTTCCTATCTTCAACCTCAAATCCTTGAGGTTGCTCYATATACRCTTCCTCTTCRATGACACCATTTAGGAAAGTTATCTTCACGTCCATCTAGTGTATCTTCCACTTCATCTTAGCTKCAAGAGCTATGATGGTTCTGATCGAAGTGTATCTGGCTACARGAGCAAATGTCTCTTCATAGTCAATGCCTCTTCATAGTCAATGCCTTCCTTTTGAGAAAATCCACGAGAAAAAAATCTTGCTTTATATTTCTAAATACTTCCATCAGCAGCATGTTTTATTTTGAAGAGCCATTTGGAGGATACCACGTCTTTACTCTTCGGTTTGGGAAMTATTTCACATACTTTGTTCTTCATTATGGATTGGTATTCCTTTKTCATRKCATCTGGCCATTCTTTCCTCTGAATGGATTCTTCAAAGCAGGTAGGTTCCTCTTCTAGAAGATCGCACATCAAAGTCGTATAACTAGAGAATGGCTTTGGTATTTTCACCTGTCTCRTGGTTCCTTCAGGAACACCATATTTCTCTCCATCTTGAATAAGCTCTCTAGCCCAAGMTGKCTTCCTTTTATGGAGGATCRTCATCTGAGGAGGTTCTTGAACTTCTATTATGTCATGATCTTCTAGTAATTCCTCATCAGGGGAAGTTACGACTTCCCTCACTGGTTTAGCAGCTCTGGGAACCTCCCTCACTGGTTATGTAGTCCTGGGKATTAYRGGTTCCTCTTCATATACTTCTTCAAGCTGGCATCTTCTTGATTTCTTAAGTGCTACATMTTCATCAAAAGTCACATCCCTRCTGATCTCAATGTGACAATGACCTGGTATATAGATTTTGAAGGCCTTGGAGACCTCACAGTATCCCACAAATATTCCCTTCTTTCATGAAGGTTCTAGCTTGTTTCTCTTCTCTTTCAGTATATGAATAAATACTGGGCAGCTAAATATTTTGAGATGGCTTACCTATGGCTTCTTTCTGGTGAACATCTCTTCCGGGGTATTGAGCCCAAGTGCACTATGGGACAATTGGTTATGCACATATACAGTTGCCATTGTAGTTTCTTCCCATAAGCACATAGGAAGATCTTGATCATGGATCATAATATTCACAGCTTCCATTATCGTTATATTATTTCATTTAGCTACACCGGTTTGTTGGGGATTATAGGGAATAGTGAGTTCCCTCTTGATCCCAACATCTTTGCAGAAGTTCACAAACTCTTTTAAGGTATATTCTCCTCCATTATCTGACCTGAGTATCTTAATCTTTCTTTCAGAAATGTTCTCAATCAAGGCTTTGAATTCCTTGAACTTGCTGAACACTTCATCTTTAAATTTCAAAAAATATATCCAGGTCTTACGAGAATAATCATCAATAAATGATACATAATATACATACCCACTAATGGAGAACGATGACATTGGGCCACATACATCTGAATGAATGAGCTCCAAGACTCTTTCTTTCATTGTCTCTCTTCGGAAATGGGTTATTGATGTTCTTCCCTTGTGCACATCCAGTGCATACACCTTCATGGTCACCTTTGAGTTCTGGTAAACCTATGACCACTTTGCATAAGTATGGTAGCGCCTTGTAGTTTATGTGAGCTAATCTTCTATGCCAAAGTTCACATGGATTCTTATGTTGGATTACTGAGAGGGGGGTTGAATCAGTAATAATGTAATTATAATCCTTTTCTTCAAATTTTATATCAATGTAAAATTATTATCCAATAATGAGCATTAATAAATAAACAATCGCACACATACACAATACACTGGTGTTTTACGTGGAAACCCAAATCGGGAGAAAACCAGGGAATGATTTTTCTTATATGTCTTGACGAATTACATTCATTGGAAGCACCAACTTCCTTTGTTTTCCAGTTGCAACTGGAAGGAGGCTCCAACCCCCTAGTTTCTCAGGCTACAACCTGAGGAAA
>ML810744.1:176247-208039 GCA_009831015.1 Picea engelmannii | reverse complement strand
TCTCCCTCATGTCAAACATTGGTGGGAAACTTACTGGGAGAAAAGTTCCACAGAGGAGTCTGGAATATATGGGGTCGATCCCACTTGGGATTTTTTTGTGGATGCAGTAAAAGAACAGTATTACCCTATTGGAAACTATGAGGACCAGTACATAAGATGGACCACACTGCGGCAAGAGAGGAGCACAACATCCTCTCAAGTCCTTACTGTTATAGGATTAATCGGTAAATGTGGACATAAACAGATCTCCCTAGATCCCACTGGAAACTAGAACAAAATAGAACAGAACACGATACTTTCCCTAAGTTATAATTATTGAGTTTACTAGTTAGTAAGAGATAGACAACATACCGTTTAAATGTCATTTCATCTTGCCATTTCCATCCCAGCTCCACTTTGATGTGTTGAGCACTCAACACACCCTAAAAAGTCTACGTCAAATTTCACTTTTTGGGTACCACTTGATCTCTTGTAAATGTCTAATTCGATCTTAGTATGAAAATGTTGCCTCTGCTCATCTTCTGTTTTTCATTTTAAGTCTTTCAAAGTTGCTCGAGCATGCGAAACTCATCATGAATTAGAAAAGACTGACATTTAATTAAAGAACCAACAACTGAAACTTCTCCCTGACGCGCTAAAGGAATTCGGCATCGGGAAGGATTAGAGATGACAAATTTCGCCTGAGAGGACTAAAGTAGCCTATGCCCGACCTCCATCGGTGTTGACGGACGTGAGTCTTAATTATGCCACAAGCACCACCAATAATATCTCCGATGACCGATCAATTCGGCATCGACGAAAGTTAAAAGAATAAGCATTGAATGAAAAACAAAATAATAATCGTCGATCTCCGAGACATTTTTAGCATCAAGAGTTCCTAAAGGAAAATAAACCCCAAAGAAACTACATGTTGATTTTGAACGTCGATCCCCGATACTCACCAGTTTTGGCGGTCATAATATCTAGCTCAATTTAGTGCGATCAACATAAAGGAAGTCCTGAGTGAAACCCTTACACACGAGCTGAGTTCTAGGTTTTCATTTAATAAGCCCCGAGTTAGTAACGCCACGTCGACATCATTCAACATCGAAATTTTCTAAAGGAAAATATCAATGAACTTACAAAATAAATCAGGACAATGGTAATTACAAAATCACATAATTACGAGAAGCTTGAATAAGAACACGGTAGATTTACACGCAAAGAGGAAACACGATGCTTTCAACTACTATGACTAGAATCTATTCAGGAAAAACATTTTTGAAATTCCATATATTAAGGCTCCCACCAGGCTTAGGTTACATACAATAAACACTAACAACACCTTGGCCAACTGACCCGGTTACATTAAGAACATGAAAATTCTCACAGCAAATAGGGAAAACTATCAAAACATACATCACTTTTGAGAATACAAAACAAGGGTCTGCCCATCATGTATCTCTTGCACATGGACCTTCTCCCAAACTGCTTTGTGCGCCTTGCAATGTTCTTATGTTCTCCTCCTCCACCATCCTTCGTGCTTCGTGCAACTTCACAATCATATATTGTACTTCCCTAAGCTGCCTCTTGAGCCAATTTGTGCTTCCTTCGCGACCTGGTGGTGTTTCTACCCCCTGGTTCTGCACTGCCAATTGTCTCTACAATTTTCTATTTTCTTGATAAATTTCGTCTATGGAAAGTTGTGCCTGCTCCAACTGCTGATTGGGGTTTTCAATGTTAGAATCAGATACCCATGTCCTTCGCATTCGACTCTCGCTTCCTCGACTGGGAGTCCTAACGGGCTCTAGCCGGGTAGCATGCATCATGAACTCCTCAGCGGTCGAGTATGCACTCAGCTCAGTCAAGATGTGGCTTCCTCCTACTTCCTTATTTTTTTTGGGCCTTCCCCTCCTCCGCGGTGTCGGATTTTGAGAGGGCAAGGCCTCCAACTTGTGTCCTTCATATGAAATTTTCTCCACTTGAACCTCTGCTTGAGGTGCTGACATCGTTTCAGAGAAAAGGTAAGGATCTCCTTTTGAAATCTCAGAGACATGTGATGACAATAAGAAGGAGTCCCAGACATGTTGGGGTTCGACCCTAGTGCTCTGGCTACCTTGCGAACCCCATTTCATGTTTTGAGGGGAGTCCATGGAGCGACAACATGTGCATGCTTAGACGTCCATGACTGGATGGAGGGCCACAACACAGAGTCTGATAGAATTGGACTCACAAGACTAGTCCCTACTTGTATACAAACTCGATCGATGTGTAGAACCCGCACAAAACATATAAGATTTATAACAGAGAGAATCAGTGAGATGGAATGTGCCAAGTAATACTCATACATTACGATGAGATGTTTTGAATAATTAGCGTGTCATATCTGCATGACGGATATGATCCAGGACGTGTGAAATGAAACCGATAGGATTTGTAGAGAATATACGGTACAATAATTTCCAATCTCTTTAATCTTCCCAGACTCCACTATTAGCGGATGATGGTTGACACACTTGGTGATATGGTATCTAGGGTAACAACTTCCTTTATTGCGACATCCGATCTTTTTGGAGCTGATGCTCACTTTCGACACACATTCAGCTCTGGCATCCTTTCCAGAACCCAAGGGGCAATCAGCCTCTGGAATGGCTTCATCACTTGTATCTGCCATACCTGATTTGCCATGCTATGGCCTGTGGATGTAACTCATCCAAACTAAAGAGAAGTGACGGTATGAATAGAGACGCTACAGGTCATTCAAAAAGGTTACCAGGATCACATAAATATTTAACAATCAAGGCTAGCAAGCTCTACAGGTACGCATCAGTTTGTTTTTTTTTCCCGCTTACATCTTCCTATGTTTTGCCTTATAAGTAATTTCTAAACGATGTTAATCTCGATTGCAGGAAAGATCTCTCTGACTGCCAAACAAATTTCGCTCCGTAACCTCACCAAGGAACCCGAAGGAAACCGAAGCAGTGAAGGATATAGGACTCCCCGAGTTTGGCGACCCTAAAAAATTCATCGACTTATGCAACATAATTGGATCACATGCCAAGAAAGATCACTGTGGGCCGAAGAGCTCGTGAAGATGACCGACGCAGTACCAGGGCAAGCGCAATGATTTATGGACCATCCGATTATAGCTTGAACTATGTTACATCAGTTAAACTCCAGTCTGACGAAGTACCAGACGCATGTGATGGACATCATAGGGATACATGCGACGTCGATGGAACAACATAGTTTGCCATGGGCTCAAACCTACGACAAATTGTTTATCATTTGGTCCGAGTATGAGAAAAGTCATTCTTTTAGAGAACTATCTTGAGTTGATTGTTAAAGAAACTGTTAGAATATGACGCCACATGGCATATTTTTCTTTTCTTAAACTACACTTAGCCATTGTTTCCAATTGAAATTTAGATTATAAGTAAATACATCGACCAATTAGTTAAGGGTCGATGGTTGTGGCAAGAACTCGTTCTTTTCGGTTGTTAAGAATTATTTTGAAGCTGCTTTGAATTGAGAAGTCCTTCTGGACCATAGACAAGTTATTTTCATCAACTACATGTGTGATTGGACGTGGAGAATAACTATTTCCTATCCTATTTCATGAATGATGTTGTGATGAGTAAGAGCAATTAATTTTGATGTCAAGTTATCCAGTGCAATGTTTTGTTGTTCTTTGCTTTAATGATGAAGATGAATCATTGTGTTATTATGTAATGAATGGTTCTGGTAGATGCATTATTTTTCTTGCCATTATCTCATTGCATATGTGTTTTCTTTCTGGCAGTTAGTATCTCAGACAGTAATTGGATTCTCACATGGTTAATGTATTAGTACTAGGCCTTGTGGTATAAAATTGTCGTTTACATGCTTGAGTAGTGGGTTATCCCAAGTTCAACCTCTTCCCCTTAGTTAATATTAATTCCATTTTTGCTGCCAAGTTGGTTTATACTGGCTTACATCTCATATCGGTCTCACCCAAGAGAAAATATACAAAAGAGAATAGTCCAGACTGAAGGAAGAGCCTTCACAAGAAAACATAAATCCCATCGATAATTTGGTTGGATCGCAAGATCTAGAGAACCATTCCACTATTAAAAGATGCAGAGTCTAATCGAGCCTTGGTGGCGGGTTTGGTTCCTACTGTTGATTCAAGGTATTTAAGACCCATAAACAAAATTGGTGCTAGAAGGAGGTCCTGAGAATGAATGGTTGGATATATATTCTATAGAGTATTTCAAACAACCTATAGATTGGAAACAACCCACATGCATGGCTAGTCATTCCCAAGACAACCCACACACGCTGAGTACTCCTGGAATGAGTAACTCACCCCAGCCTGAGGAAGAATATTTTCACCCTGAAATACCTTACACTCTTCCTCATGAGGAAGTAAATCAATTCAAAATAATTACAAGAGCCTACACCTAGCAAATCAGTGCGTTGTCCTTAGCTCCCATACTCCCTCGAATAAAACAACAAAGCAGACTATTGGTTAGTACTCCCGATGAGGTTTTCGTACAATCGGTAGAAGACTTAATAGATTTCAAAATCACAGAAATCCAAGAACCTCTTGATTTGATAACCGAAACGCTAGCTGACGACATCTCTGAACCAGACAAATTTTCGGAAGAGGAAGAGTTTAACTCAAAGTCTGAATATATGGAAGGCAACAATGACCATAATGATGAAAGGGGAAACCCACCTCTAAACAATCAACCCTGGTTATCCAGAGATGCTTTGGCCCTCCCAGGTCCATTTCATAGCCTTCCTCGTCATCCAGAGAAGTTGCTTCCTAAGTTTGATCCTGAAACCTCTGGATTTCCTGAAGATCATATCAAGAAATTTATACTAGCGATTAGGCTTATGAATGTCCAACATGAAGACGTAGTATGCAGAATTTTCCCCTATACGTTTGAAAATTCGGCTTCCACATGGTACTTCAACCTGTCGATAGGATCTATAACTAGTTGGATGAAGTTCTAGAAAGAGTTTTTAGACAAATTTTCCGAAGAAACTACTACGGGAGATCTGATGGCCGAGTTGTTCACCGCCACCATGAGTTCGAAAGAAAGGGTCAAAGACTTCAATCAAAGATTCACGAAGTATTTTGAATAAGTTCCAACGTGAAGCTAAGCCAACTCAGGAATTTCAAATCAAAGTTTATGCTAATGCTCTCCCAACTTCCATTTCCATGTTCATAAAAAGGGATGCTAAACGAACCCTAGTTGAGAATTTCAAAGAAGCCAAAATGATAGAATTCCATATAAAAGGGTGTAAAGAAGGCTAGGTTTCATTAGTTAAGAAAGAAGCTCAACCTCCCCCTAGGAGAAGACTCCTTTTGACTAGACCACTAGGGAAACAAGCAGAACAGACTCCCGACAAAGATAATGGAGACATAGAAGATCTACAACACATGGTTAAGAAACTATCAAATGAGATCATAGACATGAAGAGAAACGCAAGGAAAGGAAACCAAAGGTGAGAGGCCCTACAAGCCTTTCTTTAAAAGGAACCCACTGTTCAAGGCGATTGAACCTCCCCCAACCAACTTAAATATTGATCTAGGAAATGTGGCATCTGATTCTTTCTATATGTATCATCAGGAAAACCACTCTGAAAGAGACTTCCCTCAATGGGTGCACGCCATGAATTTGATGGTCAATTGGTTTCTAGATGAAGTCTCACTAACTGAACGATCGGGCATTTCAGTTATGAATATTGTTGATCAGGAAGAGTTTGATCCACCACAAGATACAACCATGTTGTTATGGGATCCTGACCTGATCATGCCTTCCGACAACCTGTTTGAGTCTCAAGAAGCACCCGTCAAGGTATCGATGGTGCAGACGGGCAGTAAAGTTCCACTTGTCTCAAAAGACATAACTACTACCCAAACTTTGAGAGATAAGACATCACCCGATCCCCCGAAAACAACTTTTTCTCCCAGTGGGAAACCTATAAGGATCCATACCCGAGAATCACCCAAACTCAATTATAGCGTAGTTGAATATTTGAAGAAGATAAGGGAGAACATATCAGTTATGGACATGTGCAGGATCCCTCAACAAAAGGACTTCCTACTGCAAGATTTGAACTTAGTAGAAGACCCTACGACTAGCAATGGTTAGGAAAGAAATCTATCTCCCACAAACTCAATAAATAAACTAACCATGAATACCTATTCAGAAGATAAGAAAGGGAAGCCTTTTGTCCCACCTTTCCTCTTAATGTTCAAATTTTTCAATAGGAACCTCCATAATTGTTTGGTAGATTCAGGAGCATCTTCCAACATTATGCCCTTGTCAATCTATAGAAAATTAAATGTCATTCCTCTACAGAGAGAAAAACACGCGATACAGCTAGATAGGACCCAGGTCAAAGTCATGGGGGAACTCAGGGATGTAATGATCAGAATAGCGACACATCCTAAATTTGTGCAAGTGATTGACATCATCGTGGTAGACATCCTAGAGGCCTATGGGTTATTACTAAGTCGCGATTGGTCTGAGAAGTTAAATGGGTACTTTAGCACAAACTTGGCACACCTATGGCTACCACTGAAGGGATATAAGAATATGATCAGAATCGATAGGGAGAGATATATGAAACATACGGTCACTGATCTATAAACCTTGAATGAACCCTCATCTACAGATTTCCCTGTGCTGGGCAATTATTCTTGCGATTTCCACTTCAGAAACTTTTCTCCTCTCTTATCCGATGTCCCCCTCACTCAAAACTATGAAATGGTATTTCAAGAGAAATCATCGATACTGACAGAAGGCACCCTCTTCTACCAAGACCCTGTGTTAAAAATTACAAAACAAGAGATAGGAGAGCTAGAAAGTAATAAGAAAGGAGAAAAGGGCTATTGTCTTTCACAAATTTGGACCATATACTTTGATGGATATAAATCGCATGAAGGATTAGGGGCAGGGTGCATCCTCATTGATCCAAAAGGTAAGAATTATTTCTTGTCCTGTAGACTAGAATTCAAATGCACCAATAACACCGTCAAGTATGAAGATCTAGTACAAGGGTTAAAGAAAGCCATAGACTTCAACATCAAAGAATTGAAATTTTTCGGGGACTCAAAGATTATCGTTAGACAAGTAAGGAATACTATACACTACAATTCCCTTCACCTGAAGAATTATCAATAGGAAGTTCATAGGTTAATGGAGCATTTTGAAGCTTTCAATATCACCACGATCGCTAGAGAAAATAACATCCTTGTTGATTCCCTGGCCACATCGACTTCGAGGTTGTCACCTCTAGAGGATTATGAAGCCTCCCGATTCACTGTAGAACTACTCTACAAACCATTGGTGCCTAACAACATCTCTAATTGGAAGGTCTTTGAAGGAGATGAACAGATCATAAGCTTCCTGACTAACCAAGAAATTTTCAAAGAGTTAGCCATTGACGATGAGGTATTCCAGGAGAAAGCAATAGAAACTGATCCTCGAATAGGCCATCCTATTGATAGATCAAAATATCACACCATCCCGAAGGGGATAGCTAATCTAGAAAGTTTGTTTAACCTAAAGGAACGCTTTAGGGGGGTTAAGAACGCTAAGACCAGTAGCTCTTGTCCCCTGCATAAAACTATAAATCTCGGAACCCCGGAAAATCCAAAGAATGTGAATCTCAGCAAGACCATATCTAAAGAGGAAATAAAGGATTATCTCAAACTGTTCAGACAATATCAAGATGTCTTTGCATGGTCTTCTGGAGACCTGGAAACCTATGACATCAGGATCATTCAACACACTATACCATTGAAACCTGAGGTGAAACCTTTCCAACAGAAGCTCTGAAAGTATCACCCATCCTTGGAGCCTCTCATGTATCAGGAATTAAATAAAATTTTAGATGCCAAGATCATTTTCCAGGTCAGGCATTCCACATGGGTAGCAAATTTGGTTCCTGTGAGAAAAAATCTGGAGAAATTCGCTTATGTGTATATTTTAGAAATCTCAACAGAGCTTCAGAAAAGGACAGTTACCCATTCCTGCCAATGGAGAAAATTTTGCAGACCGTGTCTGGATCGGAGATATTCTCCCTATTGGACGGTTTCTCAGGTTACAACCAACTCTTGGTTTCAGAGAAGGATCATTTAAAAAATACCTTCCGAACCAAGTGGGGAACCTTTGCTTATAAACACATGCCTTTTGTGTTAATTAACACAGGAGCGACCTTCCAAAGGGCCATGGACGTAGCATTTCGGGGACTAATCAACAAGTGTGTGGTAGTGTATCTAGACAACGTAACTGTGTATTCAAAGAACATATAAGAGCACATCCAACACTTAACTCAAATTTTCGAAAGGTGTAGGAGATAGAGTATATCCTTAAATCCCAAGAAAACTATTTTCAGTGTCGAGCAAGGTAAGCTAGTAGGACACATTATATCCCAAGAAGTCATTCGTATAGACCCAAAAAGGATGAAATCCATAGCTCAACTCACGTTGCCTCACAACAAGAAAGCTATGCAGTCTCTTTTCGGGCAAATCAATTTTGTGAGGAAATTTACTCCCAATTTCGTGGAGACTATCAAACCCTTACAAAAGATGATTCGCAAAGATGTTGAATTTAAATGGGATGATGAATGAAAATAGGATTTGAGAAATATTACGACTGTTATATCCCAGGCCCCTGTGTTATGAAGTCCCGATTTTAATAGGGATTTCTTCCTCTATACGTTTGCCTCCAACCAATCGTTAGCTACGATATTGAATCATAAGGATGATGGAAAAAACGAGGCCCCAGTGTCGTTCATGAGAACTAATCTCCAAGGACTTGAGCTTAATTATCATGTTGTAGATAAACAGGCCTATGCGGTATATAAAGCAGTGAAACACTTTAGGTCTTACATCCTCAAGAACCACACCAAGGTAATTGTTCCACATCCAGCGGTCTGATCCTTGTTCACTCAATAGGAAATGGGGGAAATAAGAGTAAATTGGATGGGAGTGGTCCAAGAATTTGATCTATATATAAAACTTGCCAAACTACTAATAGGGAAAGGGTTCTGCAAACTCGCAGCTCAATCCCATGACCAAGTAAATGAAGATTCTAAATGGGAGAATGAAATGGCATTATGGTGTGATGCAGCTTCATATGTTTCCCTAGGGACAGAGTTGGTATGATAATTTTACCTACCTCCTACACCATGGGGCCTGCCCAAAAAATCTCAACCCCGGGGAAAGGAGAGATCTCAGGTTAAAATATGCACAATAGCGCCTCATAAATTCGGTACTCTTCTGGATTAATTATGATGGAGTACTCTTAAGATGTCTCAAACATGAAGATGCAGACAAAGTCCTGGAGGAACTCCATGATGGCCCTGTCGATGGGAATTTTGCAGGAAACAACAACGCTCATAAGATACTGAGAGTTGGTTATTACTAGCCCACCTTGTTCAAATATGCCCACACCTATGCCAAAAACTGTAAAACTTGTCATGTAAGCACCAAGAGAGAGAAGAGGGCATCAGTTCTACTCCAACCAGTGACTGTCTCTAGGCCTTTTGAGAAATGGGGGTTGGATATCATAGGAGAGATTACACCCAGCTCTTCAAAACAACACAAGTATATACTTACTGCCATTGATTACTTCACGAAATGGGCAGACGCCATCCCACTGAATCACATAAACAAGAAGGTGGTGATCTAATTCATAGAGAAATAACTAATCATGAGGTTTGGTGTCCCTTCTGTCCTAGTTTTTGATAATGCAACTTATTTCTCTTCAACCCGACTGACGGAGTTTTCTTTGGACAAAGGAATCATAATTAAGTACTCTGTAAATTATTACCCACAAGGAAACGGGGTGTCAGAATCGACCAATAAGAACCTAGTAATGATACTAAAGAAGACGGTTGCAAATAATGAAAGGATTTAGCATAATCTACATAACGCTTTGTGGGATGATAGGGTCACACCCAAAGAAGCCATCTGAAATTCCCCATACTTTCGAGTTTACAGACAGGAAGTTATTCTCCCAAATGGGATTTATCTTCCATCTCTTCAACTAGACCAAGATTCCAATGGGGATCCCTCATCGGTCATGAAACAAAGAATTTCTACTTTGTTCATGCTAGAAGAAGAGAGAGAAAAGGCTAAGTCGAAATTCATAGCTCACCAAAAGATAGTGAAAAGGTGGTTTGACAAGCATAAGACCAAAGAGAAGGATTTTGAAATAGGAGACTTAGTATTGAAATGGGATAGAGAAAATGAGCCCAAAGGGAAATATTCTAAGTTTCAGAATCTATGGCTTGGACCTTTCCAAGTGGATGATAAGATTGGGGCATGTACTTATCGGTTACATAATCTAAGGGGGGGGCCTGAATCCCTCCCAGTAAATGGCCAAGCCCTCAAACAATATTTCCAATAAAAAAAGGGGGGGGCATCTTGTTTTGATAGTGCTTTCAGGATTTCAAAATACTTTTCTTTTCGATTTTCTTTTTCTTTCTGTATTTCTGTGCTTTTTAAATTTGTTTTTAGTGGGATAATGGTTGTCCTTAATTCATGCGACATAGCGAACTCTGTTCCAAACTCATCCCTCACATACAACATGAGAAGCATCAAGGATCTTGTGGTTTCTTTGAGGGGTCCTCTAGCTAACCTATATAAATGAACAACTTTGAATAAATGTCAGAAGTTTCTTCTCGGTGGTTTGGTAATACCTTAAGGGAAATAAGGAAATATGGAAAGGACTAGATAAACCCAGAAGACAAAGCTAGAAAGGGATCCACCTTAACCATCTCACCTTGCAAAATAAACAGACATCATCCTCTCCCACTCGCTGAGGGAATCATGCTGAAATAAAATGGACATTATCAAAAGAGTCACCAGTAGAGGAGGGTATGTAGATATCTACGTCGGGGCTATAGACGCTCACTGGCAGCGGAGCAAGTTATGTGATGTCGGGGTGACTCCGTCAGGGCTATGGATGCTCACTAGCAGCGGAGCGACAACAAAGCAAGTGAGTAGAGGTAAGTAAAGGCTTCATGCCAATGAATAATTTGCTAAAATTTTGTAAAAAGGGCATGATTCAGGGTTACAGGAAATGAAGGAGGAATAAAGGTTAAAACCCCATGGGCAAACCCGGAAGCATCAACCGAAGAATATCAAAATGTAAGGGTAAAAGAGGCTCGGATTCAAAACCAATTAAGTTCTCCACCTGCTTTTGTATCATCCGAGCCCTGAGGAAGGAACAAAGATTCTGGTTTTGCCTAGTGAATCACCATTTTTTGAGAACTCAACACACCCTAAAACGTCTACGTCAAATTTCACTTTTTGGGTACCACTTGTTCTCTTGTAAATGTCTAATTCGATATTAGTATGAAAATGTTGCCTCTTCTCATCTTCTGTTTTTCATTTTAAGTCTTTCAAAGTTGCTCGGGCATGCAAAAATCACCATGAATTAACAAAGACTAACATTTAATTAAAGAACCGACAACCAAAACTTATCCCCGATGCGCTACAGGAATTCGACATCGGGAAGGATTAGAGATGACAAATTTTTCCCGAGAGGACCAAAGTAGTCGAGCCCCGACCTCCGTCAGCATCAGGAGATGGTAGTATTAATTACGCGACAAGCACCACCAATAATATCTTCGATGATTGATCAATTCGACATCGATGAAAGTTAAAAGAATAAGCATTGAATGAAAAATGAAATAATAATCGTCAATCTCCGGGACGTTTTCGACATTGGGAGTTTCGAAAGGAAAATAAACCTAGAAGAAACTATGCATTGATTTTGAACGTCGATCCCCAATACTCATTGACGTCGGTAGTCGCAATATCTAGCTCAATTTATCGTGATCAACGTAAACAAAGTGTCGAGTGTAACCCTTACCCACGAGATGAGTTCTAGGTTTTCTTTTAATAATCCGCGAGTTAGTAACGCCACGTCGACATCATTCGACATCGAAAGTTTCTAAAGGAAAATATCAATGAACTTACAAAATAACTCAGGACAACGGTAATTACAAAATAACATAATTACGAGAAGATTGAATAATAACACGGTAGATTTATGCGCAAAGAGGAAACATGATGCTTTCAACTGCTATGACTAGAATCTGTTCAGGCAATTTTTTTTCGAAATTTCATATATTAAGGCTTTCGTTGGGATTAGGTTACATACAATAAACACTAACAACACCTTTTCCAACCGGCTCGGTTACATCGAGAACGTGAAAATTCTCACAACAAACAGGGAAAACTATCAAAACATACATCACTTACGATAATACAAAACAAGGGTCCACCCATCATGTATCTCTTGCACACAAACCTTCTCCTAGACTACTCTGTGCACCTTGCAATGTTCTTATGTTCTCCTCCTCCATCATCCTTCGTGCTTCGTGTAGCTGCACAATAGTATCTTGTGATTCTCGAAGCTGCCTCTTGAGCCAATTTTTGCTTCCTTCACGAGCTGGTGGTGTTGATACCTCCTGGTTCTGCGCCGCCCGTTTTCTCCACAATTCTTTGTTTTCTTGATAAAGTTCGGCTATGGAAAGTTGTGCATGCTCCAGCTGTTGATTGGTCTTTTCAACGTTAGAACTAGATACCCATGTCCTTCGCATTTGGCTCCCGCTTCCTCGACTAGTAGTCCCGACAGGATCTAGCCGGGTAGCATGCATCATGAAATCCTCAGCGACCGGGTATGCACTCAGCTCAGTCAAGATGTGGCTTCCTCCTACTTCCTTACTTTTTCTGGGCCTTCCCCTCCTCCACGATGTCGTATTTTGAGAGGGTGTGGCCTCCAACTTGTGTCCTTTAGATGAAATTTTCTCCACTTTGACCTTTGCTTAAGGCGCTGACATCGTTTCGGAGAAAAGGTAAGGATCTCCTTTTGAAATATCAGAGACACATGATGACACTAAGAAGGAATCCTAGGCATGTTGGGGTTCGGACCTAGTGCTTCGACTGCCTCGCGCACCTCATCTTGTCTTTTGAGGGGATCCCATGGAGCAATAGTGTGTGTGTGCTTAAACGTCCATGACTGGATGAAGGGCCACGACATAGAGTCTAGTAGAATTGGACTCGCAAGACTAGTCCCTACTTGTATACAAACCCGGTCGATGCGTAGAACCCACATAGAACATCTAAGATTTATAGTAGAGAAGAGAAGTGAGACGGAACGTGCCAAGGAATACTCATACATTACGACAGGATGTTTTGAAGAATTAATGCATCAAATCCACATGACGGATATGATCCAGGACATGTGAAACGCAACCGATAGGAGTTGCAGAGAATATATAGTACAATCATTTCCAATCTCTTTAATCTTCCTAGCCTCCATTATTAGCAAATGATGGTTGACACACTTGGTGATACAGTTTCTAGGGTAACAAATTTCCTTGACCTGGGGCATTTAACGACTTCATTTATTGTGGCATCCAACCTTTTGGGAGCTGAAGCACACTTTTGTCACACGTTTAGCTCTAGCATCCTTTCCAAACCCCAAGGGGAAATCGACCTCTAGAATGGCTTCAACGCCCATATCTTCCATACCTAATCTTCCACGCTATGGCATGCAGATGTAACTCATCCAAACTGAAGAGGAGCGGTGGCACATACAGAGATGCTACAAGTCATTCAAAAAGGCTTCCAGGATCATGTAAATATTTAACAATCAAGACTAGCAAGCTCTATAGGTACGCATCAATTTGTTTTTTTTTTCCTACTTACATATTCCTATGTTTTTCTTGATAAGTAATTTCTAAACAATGTCAATCTAGATTGCAGGAAATATCTCTCCTATTATCGAACAAAGTTCGCTCCGTAACCTCGCCAAGTAACCCGAAGGAAACATTGGGGTAAGATCAACGAAGCAGTGAAGGATATATGACTCCCCGAGTTTGGCGACCCCGACAACTTCATCGAATTATGCAACATAATCGGATCACATGCCAAGAAAGATTCATTGTGGGCCGAAGAGCTCATGAAGATGATCGACGCAGTATCAGGGCAAGTGCAATGATTTATGGACCATCCTATTAGAGCTCGAACTATGCTACATCAGTTAAACTCCAGTCTGGAAAAGTACCGGATGCATGTGATGGACATCATAGGGATACATGCGAATTTGATGGAACATCACAGGTTCCCATGGGCTCAAACCTACGATGAACTATTTATCAGTTGGTCCGAGTATGAGAAAATTCATCCTTTCATAAAACTATCTTGAGTTGACTGTTAAAGAAATTGTTAGAAGATGATGCCACGTGGCATATTTTTATTTTCTTAAACTGCACTTAGCCGTTGTTTTCAGTTGAACTTTAGATTATAAATAAATACATCGGCCAATAGATCAATTCAGCATCGAATAAAGTTTAAAGAATAAGCATTGAATGAAAAACGAAATAATAATCATCGATCTCCGGGACGTTTTCGACATCAAGAGTTTCGAAAGGAAAATAAACCCTGAAGAAACTACGCGTTGATTTTGAACGCCGAACCCCAATACTCACCGACGTCGGTAGTTGTAATATCTAGCTCAATTTAACACGATCGACGTAAACGAAGTCCCAAGTGCAACGCTTACCCACAAGTTGAGTTCTAGGTTTTCTTTTAATAAGCCTCGAGTTAGTAACGCCACGTCGACATCATTCGGCATAGAAAGTTTCTAAAGGAAAATATCAATGAACTTACAAAATAAACTAGGACAATGGTTATTACAAAATCACATAATTACAAGAAGCTTGAATAAGAACACGGTAGATTTACGTGCAAAGAGGAAACATGATGCTTTCAACTGCTATGACTAGAATTTGTTCAGGCAAAACATTTTCGAAATTTCATATATTAAGGCTCTGGTCGGGCTTAGGTTACATACAATAAACACTAACAACCCCTTGTCCAACCGGCCCGATTATATCGAGAATGTGAAAATTCTCACAACAAACAGGGAAAACTATCAAAACATACATCACTTCCAAGAATACAAAACAAGGGTCCACCCATCATGTATCTCATGCACACAAACCTTCTCCTAGACTGCTCTGTGCGCCTTGAAATGTTCTTATGTTCTCCTCCTCCATCATCCTTCGCACTTTGCACAACTATACAATAGTATCTTGTGCTTCCCGAAGCTGCCTCTTGAGCCAATTTGTGCTTCCTTCGCGACCTGGTTGTGTTGATACCTCATGGTTCATTTCTGCCAGTTGTCTCCACAATTCTCTATTTTCTTGATAAAGTTCGGCTATGGAAAGGTGTTCTTGCTCTAGCTGCTGATTGGGGTTTTCAAAGTTAGAACCGGATACCCATGTCCTTCGCATTCGGCTCTCACTTCCTCGACTGGCAGTCCTGAAGGGCTCTAGCTGGGTAGCATGCATCATGAACTCCTCAGTGGTCGGGTATGCACTTAGCTTAGTCAATATGTGGCTTCCTCCTACTTCCTTAATTTTTCTGGGCCTTTCCCTCCTCCACGGTGTCGGCTTTTGAGAGGGTGTGGCCTCCAACCTATGTCCTTTAGATGAAATTTTCTCCACTTCGACCTCTGCTTAAGTCTTTGACATCGTTTTGGAGAAAAGGTAAGGATCTCCTTTTGAAATCTCAGAGACACGTGATGACACTAAGAAGGAGTCCCAGGTATGTTGGGGTTCAGACCTAGCGCTCCGGCTATCTCGCACACCTCATCTCATGTTTTGAGGGGATCCCATTGAGCGACAATGTGTGTGTGCTTAGACGTTCGCGACTGGATGAAGGGCCACGACACAGAGTCTAATAGAATTGGACTCATGAGACCAGTCCCTACTTGTATACAAACTCGATCGATGCGTAGAACCCGCACAAAACATCTAAGATTTATAGCGGAGCAGAGAAGTGAGATGGAATGTGCCAAGGAATACTCATACATTATGACGGGATGTTTTGAATAATTAATGCGTCATATCCGCATGATGGATATGATCCAGGACATGTGAAACTTAGCCAATAGGATTTGCAAAGAATATACGGTACAAGCATTTCCAATCTCTTTAATCTTCCCAGTCTCCATTATTAGCGAGTGATGGTTGACACACTTGGTGATATGGTCTCTGGGGTAACAAATTGCCTCAACTTGGGGCATTTAACGACTTCCTTTATTTCATAATACGACCTTTTGGGAGTTGACACACACTTTCGTCACACGTTCATCTCTGACATCCTTTCCAAACCCCAAGGGGCAATCAACCTCTCGAATGGCTTCAACGCTTGTATCTTCCATACCTGATCTGCCATGCTATGGCATGTGGATGCAACTCATCCAAATTGAAGAGGAGTGGTGGTGCAGATAGAGACACTACAAGTCATTCAAAAAGGTTACTGGGATCACGTAAGTATTTAACAATCAAGACTAGCAAGCTCTACAGGTATGCATCAATTTGTTTTTTTTTCCCGCTTACATCTTCCTATTTTTTGCCTGATAAGTAATTTCTAAATGATGTCAATCCCGATTGCAGGAAATATCTCTCCAACTACCAAACAAAGTTCTCTCTGTAACCTCGCCAAGGAACTCAAAGGAAACATTCGGGTAAGATCAACAAAGTAGTGAAGGATATATGACTCCCCGAGTTCGGCGACCCCGACAACTTCATCGACTTATGAAACATAATCAGATCACATGCCAAGCAAGATTCACTATGGGCCGAAGAGCTCGTGAAGGTGACCAACGTGGTATCAGGGAAAGTGCAACGATTTATGGACCATCCGATTAGAGCTCGAACTGTGCTACATCAGTTAAACTCCAGTCTGGTGAAGTACCAGATGCGTGCGATGGACATCATAGTGATACATGCGGCTCCAATGGAACATCATAGGTTCCCATGGGCTCAAACCTACGACGAACTGTTTATTAGTTGGTCCGGGTATGAGAAAAGTCATCCTTTCAAAGAACTATCTTGAGTTGACTGTTAAAGAAATTGTTAAAAGATGACGCCACGTGGCATATTTTTCTTTTCTTAAACTGCACTTAGGTGTTTTTTCAGTTGAAATTTAGATTATAAATAAAGACATCAACCAATAAGTTCAGGGTCGATGGTTGTGGCAAGAACTCTTTCTTTCTAGTTGTTAAGAATTATTTTGAAGCTGCTTTGAATTGAGAAGTCCTTCTGGACCAAAGACAAGTTATTTTCATCAACTTCATGTGTGATTGGATGTGGAGAAGAACTATTTCCTATCATTTGTCATGAATGACGTTGTAATGAGTAAGATAAATTAATTATGTTGTCAAGTTATCTGGTGCAATGTTTTGATGTTCTTTGATTTAATGATGAAGATGAATCGTTGTGTTATTATGTAATGAATGGTTCTGGTAGATGAATTATTTTGCTTGCCATTATCTCATTGCATATGTGTTTTCTTTCTGGTAGTTAGTATCTCAGACAGTATGTGGATGCTCACACAGTTAATGTATTAGTACTAGGCCCGGTGGTATAAAATTTTCGTCTACATTATTGAGCAGCGGGTTATCCCAAGTTCAACATCTTGCCCTTAGTTAAGCTTAATTCCATTTTTGTTGCCAAGTTGGTTTATAATGGCTAACATCTCATATCGGTCTCACCCAAGAGAAAATATAAAAAGAGAATAATCCAAACTGAAGGAAGATCCTTCACAAGAAAATGTAAAGCCCATCGATAATTTGGTCGGATCGCAAGATTTGGAGAACCATTCCACTATTAAACGCAATAGAGTCTAATCGGGCCTCGGTGGCGGGTTTGGTTCCTACTGTTGAGTCAAGGTATTTAAGATCCATCAACACAATGCTCCTTTGATATTGAATCTACAAGGGAACACAAGCCAACCAAAGTGAAAACAACAGAATATACTCAACAAGAACCTATGTATGTCATCAAGGAATCATACAATAAAACAAGACTAGTTTTATGGGAAATAAACATATTGTTGTATCATATTAAAATGAAAGTGGATATTACAACCAAAGCCTTGATGTCACAAGGTCCCCTTTCTATGGCCATTTTCTCCAACACATACACCTTTTCTCCAACCTTGAATGAAAAAGATCCACAATAACTTGATGAACTAAAATGAGGCTCTCAAGCATGATCTAATGCACAACTCTCCATACAGTTCTTAGCTTATTCAACCTTAGCCTTTTCCATGAGAGGTCCCTTTTTATATAGTGCAAAAAGATATGGGTGAGGAGATTAGGATGATCTCACCAAATCAAAGAAGCGAGTAAGATCCAAACCGTTCGGAGGCCACCTCATGTTCTAGAAGATCCCCTTCTAGAACTTTCGTGAAGTTTGACTTTTTCTTATATTTCGACATCGTTGCACCCTAGGTATAGTGAAGCCTATGGAGATGTTGCAGTCCAACTCTAGAGAATGATGCGATGATCGGTCATCATCGCACCCCATGCATTTTGCAGGGTGCGAAGACCTTCCTTAATAGGGTTTTTAAGAAGAGAAAGTCAATCACTTTCCTCATGGAGAAAAAATATTTTTATCTTTTCATGGGAATATGAACACATGTTGTCAATGGATCACTAGGGTGACCAAAATAATGTGTAACATAATGCCCCCCAAATTATGAAGTTGGAACTCATGACAGCTGAAATACTTTGTAGAATGTGTATGTCGGAAACAAGGACTGCACCAATCGGGAACCTGCAAAGAATCAAGCATCAACATAATAATATACCATTGTTCGAGGTAGGCATTCTCATACTCAGATTACAAAATTTCAAGTGACTCATGGCCACTAAATATACACTGTGGATCCATGTCATTATGAATCTTCATAGCCACCAATAATACATTGTGGATCTATGCTCTAAAGAACTCAAATTAGAACATAGCCACGAGACATACAAGGTGGATCTATGTGTCAATACAAATCATGAATACTCTGTCGAATCTATCGCAACTTGGATCAAAATGGTGTGATCCAGGGTCTTCATTTCCATCATCTCTAAGTACGAATCTAGCCATGTGATTACAGGTGATGAAGTCGAACATGGTAGAAACCACTTGATTACCGATCATTAATGAAAATTGTTAACAAGTGCGAGGGAAATCACCATTGATGCCAATGACTCCCAAAGTACCCTAGTACAATCCAATGAATGTGAATGAATGATTTGAATTCGAACACTCTGTTAGCGTCAAAAGTCACTCCTGGATTTCTTGCAGGAGAAGAGCCCAACGCCCATCAATTTTATGTCATGATTTGTTTAATGGTGTGATCAGATGGGTGAACGCTCAAGAAAATATAACTTTAACTCAGGAGATTGGGCCTGGTATGTATGTAGCAAGGGAGGTATTGATCCAACTTCTGTCAGTAAATGGATTAAAGGGTGACAGAGGGAATACTTGTGAGAAGGGCGAACAAGACTGCCTTGGGCGACAAGCCTTTGGAAACTTGAGGATGAAAAAATCAGAAGCCAATATCCTCTTGGTTCGGAGCTTCAAGGAGTTGAAGAGTGACTCAACTCGATCCTCCAATTCTAAGTCGTTCAACGCTACGAAAGTAACAGGAACCGATTAGAAACAATGTAACTGTTACAGTGATCCAACCTACATCATCCTATAACAGCTACAACTCGACTGGATCCTCCAATTCCGAGTTGTTCTAACACAGTATACAAGAGATGGAAAAGAAGGTGACATCCATAAAGTAAGAAGTCTCAAATGACTTATACATTAACCAGAGCGACCAGTGCTTCATCAAAACTTTACAATCGGGAGCCTTGCTCAACCATCGATAGATTACAAAAATACAAAGACTGAGTCTATATACTCAGGAAAATTTGCCTAAAAGAGGCATGCCCAGTCACCCAGGGCTCGGTGTCTTTTCAGTCAAATTCGTACCGAAATCCTTCTTTACGCGCCACCTTAACTACGCATGGCTCCTGTAAGGAGGGTAGCTGAGCCATTAAGTGTCGGGCTAGCGTGCACAGACTTCTCTGTCTAGCAGAGGACTTTGGCATGTCTTCTCTAGAAAAATGGGTACACAGGACCCTCTCGAGCAGACCGCTCGCCAAGCCTTCCATACTTCGCACTTAATGACTGAGGAGAGGCTTCCACCACCCTTTCTCGCCTTCATTCACTCCAAGAGAAAACCAGGACCGAGGTCGGATAAAAGGGCACTTGGAGATCACTGTAATTCCTTTTGTGAACCTACACGATGCCTTCGGACCTTCCTAAGCAGCTCTTTTCTTTCCCAAGTGACCACGGGCTGTGACCACGTGCTTATTCCCAAGGCACCCCCGACGTTCGCGAATATGAAAGGGATGATCCTTGCTGCTCTAAATCGCGATGGGCGATATGCCGAGATGGCTTAATTTGGCGCCATGCATCTCTCTATATCTGACGGCTCTTAACTCTCCAGACGATACTGTGGGCTTGGGTCCGGGACTCTCCCAGCACCTCGTGCATCGGAATATAACGGAGGTGCTCTTTGCGCCTTGGGGTTGCGATGAGAGAAACACCGAGATGTCTCAATTTGCTGCCAGGTGTCCCCTTTGGATGGATGTCTGAAAATGTTTCATGATGTCACAGGCCCCACTTTCAGCGTTGTCAGGGTTCGGGGCTTCGAGATGTTCAAAGACATAAAACCTTCACCCTTTGAACTCGCGACTGCCGAAAATCCGATGTGACCTGATCTCGTGCCACGTGCCCTTTGGGATAAACGATTGTCATCCATTCCTGATCATGTTATGGGTGCTATCCATTACGCTAACCTCAGTGCAGCTTTGCTAATCGTGATTTCCTGCCCATCGCTGATCTGATCCTTTGGATACATCCTGAATGTTGAAATTAGGGTGCTCTCTCGCTTGATCTAGGCCCAAAACAGATTTCTTCTGTGTGCTGCACTTGGGCGCTTCTCGTGCAACCTGCAGACCCGGATATCTCTATGCCGAAGACAAGTAATGTTGCTACAATTAGGCTCCATGGGGGATAGAGTCGTCCCTGTGATGCTCTAAGAACTCATTTAGCAGTTCCAGTGACTTGTTGTTGGGCTATGGAGTCATTTACTAAGCCTAAAAATACAAATAAAAATAAGCAAAGAGTCAAAAGGACAATATTTACAAGCGAAGGAGCCATCGAAGGCTCAGACAAAACATTTCTTAAGAAAATGCCCATTTACTGGGCTGTTGAAAACTTCTTCACCCTCCAAATCCTGTAGCCGATATGTGTTATTCGAGAAAATCTCTAAGATTTTGAAGGGCCCTATCCACAGGGCTTCAAATTTTTCATGCTTGCCCTTGTCTTGTTTAGGAGCATCCCATTTCAGTACCAGGTCTCCTACCTGGAACTCCTCCTTCTTGACTTTCTTATCAAAAACCTTCTTGATCCTTTGCTGGTGGTCCTGAACTCTGATCATCACCTGCTCTCTGACCTATTGGACTTCTACCAGTTGGTGAATCCTTCTAACCATGTCATTAGGCTCTTCTTGATAGTCCTGGAAGAACTTTGCTACGAGAATGGCCAACTGAGAAGGGAAGACATTTTTTTCTCTATATACTAACTGGAAAGGGGAGATGCCTATAGATCTCTTTGTAGTCACCCGATCATCCCATAGAGCGAATTTCATCTTTGAATTCCAATCCTTTTTGTTGTCCTCCAATAATCTTTTGATGATCCTTATGAGACTTTTATTGGAGGATTCTGCTAAACCATTTCCCTGGGGATAGTACAGAGTGGAGTGAATCAACTTGATTCCGAATTGCTCACAGAACTTAACCAGTGGTTCAGCCTTGAATGAGGTTGCATTATCTGTAACGATCTTTCTTGGGCAACCGAATCTTGTGATGAGGTCTTCCAGGAATCCAATAATTACCTTGTGGGAAGTGCTCCTGGTGGGGATAGCTTCAATCCATTTGGTAAAGAATTCTGTGGCAGTCAGGATCCATCTGTGCTGCCCACTAGAAGCAAGGTGGATTTCTCCAATAAAATCTAGGCCCCATTGCTGGAAGGGTCCCGAAACAACTACAGGTTGCAAAGGCAGAGACTTGAGTTGTTGTTTTCCTGCAAACTTTTGACATTGGATACAGGCTCTAACTCCTCTGTGGACATCAACGAACAAGGTGGGCCAGTAGTACCCGGCTCTAAGAATTTTGTGGGCTGTGGCCTTCCAGAAATGGTGCCCTCCACATAGGTCGTTTTGAAATTCAACCATGATCCTATCGGCCTCTTGTGGATCCATGCATTTCAAAAGCACTCCCAGGGGGTCTTTCCAGTATAAAATTTGATCGATAAGGAAGTACCTGATTGCCTTGAGCTTCAGAGCTCTTGCTTTGTTTCTTCGTAGGTCGTCTAGAGGTCGCAACTCTTGCAGAAAGTATATGATATATTTATACCAAAGACACCGAGCTAATGGGGGCTCCTTTTGAGGGTCTCTTTCAGACGACCGACCCTACTGAACTCCTGAGCATTCGTTGATGAAATTTATCCCCAAAGCTTGGCAATTGGTTTCAGCCAATAGCTTAGCTAGGCCCTGACCTTTGATCAATTTGGTAGGATTTATTTCCAGGTCAAACTCCAGAATCCTGGCTATCCACTTACTCCTTCTCTCATCTATGTCAGGCTGGATGAGAATGTCTTTAAAAGCAGCCGAGGGGACATAAGCGATGATTTTTGACTGCAGGACATAGATTCTGAATGCCTTGAGAGCCTTTACCAGGGCATAGGCCTGCTTCTCCATAGTGTTATACCCAACTTCGACATCCCTCAATGCTCGGCTGAAATAGGCGATAGGCTGCTCAAGTCCGACCTTATTTGTCTGTAATAAAACAACAGCCACCGTGTCAGGTGAGGCAAAGGAGAAAATAAGGAAATCCTTTGTGTAGTCGGGGCTAATAAGCACAGGGGCTTCTGCCAGGGCCTTCTTTATTTTCTCAAAAGAATGTCATGATTCAAAAGTCCACCTCACTTCGTTTCCTTTCCTTAACATGGTTATAATTTTTACCTCTTCAACAAAGTTAGGCACAAACCTCCTCAGAAAATTAATCTTACCAAGGAAGGATAGGACCTCCTTCTTGGACCTTGGGATTGATAAGGCTTGTATTGCCTCCACTCTGCTAGGGTCGATCCTGACTCCTTCCGCTGATACTATGTGGCCTAGTAACTTTCCCTCTTGCATGGTGAATAAAGATTTCTTGGGGTTTAATGAAATGCCAAAACTTCTGCATTTCAGGAAAACCTTCCTGAGATGACGACAGTGCTATTTATCAGACTTTGAAAACATCGTGATGTCGTCAAGATAAAGAACCACAAATTTATCCTTATCCCCGACGAAATCTATGTCCATGGCACGTTGGAACGTTGCCCCTGCATTCATTAATCCAAATGACATCTTGGCATACATAAATGTGCCCCATGGAGTAGTGAATGTTGTTTTTTCCCTGTTCTCAGGAAGAACAAAGACCTGATTATAGCCAGAGAAACCATCAATCATGGACATCCTGGAAGCTCCTGTTACCCTCTGCAGTATATGTTCCATCTTTGGTAAGGGGTAGTTATCCTTTCGTGAGCTCCTGTTCAGGTTTTTGAACTCTACACAGAGCCGGATCTCTCCACTCTTTTTCCTTACTGGCACCAAGTTGGCCACCCACTCTGAATACCTCAGCAGTACAATGATCTGAGCTTGAAGCAGATTCTTCACTTCCCTCTCCATGATAGGCAGCAACATAGGATTGATCTGTCTGAGCTTCTACCTAAATGGTTTTGCCTCCTCTTTTAATGGGATGTTACGCTCGATGAAAGAAGTGTCATGTGTTTTGAGGTCTTTGTAGGTCTCGGAAAACACGTCAGCGAATTCCCTCAAAAGTCCAGTGTATTCGGACCTCTGCTCCTCTGTCAGGCTTCTTGACAACTTGACAAACTTGGGCTCACTCTCGGTCCCAACGTTGCACTGAACAGTACCAGTGTCATCCTTCGTGGTCTCCCCTTTTAATGACAAATCGTTTCTATCAAAAATCCTTTCCAGGGGGACCAATCCTCTTGGAATATGATTACTGGGCAGCTGCACAATGTTACGCTCTACAATCTTATTCAGAAAATTAGCCCCATCAAGCTCTTCTTCAGAGACAGAGTCTTGGTCGATATGCATCTCTGAAAATTCCTCGACAGTCTCCAAGAATTTCCTGACCTCGAGATCATCCTCGTAAACCTTTCAATGTTTGACGTTGTCAGGTATGGAGAGCCTGTATTTTACTTCCACATCATATCTGAATTTGGGCGGAAAGGGCACTTTAAAATTACTTGCTGATGTAGCCAAGGAATCTTCCATTGTGTTCTCCTCTCTTGGGATGAAAGAAATATTAAATGCTGAGAAGAAACTGTCAATAAGGTCCCATACCTCATTTATGTAGCTTTTGAGTCTAGGATGCTTAGCCTGATAAGCGTTTCTGACCTGTTGGACCACCAACTCTGCATCACCGAACACTGCTACCTCCTGAATTCCCATTTCCCTTGCGGCTCTTAACCCAAGGACAAGAGCTTCATACTCTACCACATTGTTGGTAGTTTCAAATTCTAATTTGTATGATAGAGATATGGTTTCCTGATCAGGTGACACAAAAACCACCCCAGCTCCAGCGCCTTCCCTGGAAGAGGCTCCATCGAAGAACATTTTCCAGACGGGGGTGATGGAGGGAGGAAATTTAGGGGAAATTTTGGGCTGCTTTCTAATTTTAAGAGGATGTTTGGAAGCATTGGTGATCTGTAGTAAACTAGAACCTAAATCAGTATCTAAGGCAAAAATGGGATGGTTGGTAGGGTCGGCTTCATCACTTATTATATAGGCCAGTTGGGCTTCCATGTACAGCCTCCTATGTTCTCCTCCAAACACTGGGATAGTAGCATATGTGAGGTCCATCTGCAAAGTTCCCCCTAGTATTTTTATCCAAGACCTTGATAATAACATATCGAACTTGGGGGGGACATCAACCACTACGATATCCATGACCACACTTTTCATGGGCAACTAAAACAAGGTCACAACCATGTCTTTGATAAATCCTAGACATTGAACTTTCCTGGAGTCAAAGGAATAGAGGTCATGATAGGCTCGGGTGACTTCTAGCCCTAAACCTTCCATGACAGTTTTGGGCATGAGGTTGTGAGAAGCTCCCGAATCCATCAAGCAATTGTGCAGCACCTTTTCATGTATGTTCAAGGAAGTGTAGAAGGGAGGGGATGAGTCATTCCTATATTCTACCATAGGACCTAGAATAACTACAGGCTTTTCATCTTGCAAATTAATAGAGTCTGTGGGAAGGCACAATATCTCAAACTGTAAAAGCTCAGAGAAGCGTTTCTTGAACCCTTCATGTTTAATCAATTCTGTCAGGGGCACAAGGATTCTGATTTTTTGAATTTCATGCTCGAAATTAAAAGAATATGAGAGCTTTGGGATTTCTCTTATTTTGGGAGCATGACTCTGATAATGGGAGAGAGAGGTTGGGTCTTCTTACCTATGTGACTATCTACTACTCCATCAGCAAGCTTATCTGTTCTAATGGACAGCTCAGGAACATCATGTTCTACTGTCTTTTTCTTAGACCTCAGATCATATCTGCCTTGGTTGCCACTAGCCTTGTCTCCCTTGCTCAGTTCATTTAGCTGACTGTCCATGAGAGACTCCTCATATGCTGATTGAGTGAGATGAGGAAAAGGAGGAATGTCTCCAAAGCAATGGATTTCAGGATCAAGCTCGTATGTTTCTCCTTCTTCCCCTTCGGCCACAAAATTGTTTTGAAAAGGGGCCTGAATTTTCTGGTCTTCTCTGTCTCTTCCCCTCTCTCTTTGCACATTCGGGGAATTAATATTGTTTGGCCTCCTGAAACCTCCTTTGTTTTTGGCATTCTGAGGGCCCTTGTATGCTTTCCTCCCCTCGACCTTCATTCTCTCCATTTTCGTAGATAGGGACTTCACCATCTTGGTCAGTTCATCCACTTGAGGGTGGGCCACCGATGGGCCAGAAGTTGAGGCTTCCGACCTTCCCTTTCTTATGTCTATGTCAGCCTTGCTCCTCATTCTATCAGCGGCTAATACATTGGATTCCACTTCTATGGCCACATCTTTCATTTGAGATAAGGAAGTGGCTCTTCTTTCTCTCAGTAATAGACAGAAATCGGGGCCAAATGCACTAGCATAAGAAATCTTGGACGAGGCTTCTGAGGGATTTATTTCGGCAGGAATTTTATTATACATCTTATTAAATCTTTTGGAGAAGTCAGAGACAGACTCTCCTTCCATTTTCTTCAAAGACCCGAACTCTGTCATGTAATACATGAAATCCTTCCTATTGCCCCACTGCCTCAAGAAAGCACTATCCATGGATTCGATCCTAGCAATAGATCTGGGGGCCAATCCTCTGAACCATTTCCTCACCTCGCCATCGAGGCTCTGGACGAAGACTCTCATCCAGACATATTCATTTTCAATGTTGAGGTTGTCTGCGTAACTATAGAAAGCAGTCAGGTGCTCTTCCGCATAGGAGTAAAACTAGGCATGGGGAAATCTTATGCGGTCCTAGGTCTATGCCAAGGTACAGCTTCAGAGGAGTGGGGAGTGACAAGGGTTACTCCTTCCAATCCCAGACCAAGAGGGGAAAACTCAGAAGGAACACTCCCGAAGTTCAGGAAACAGGAAACCTCTGAAGGAGGCCTATTAAGAAACTGAGGAGGAGAAAAAGGATTTCCTACAGAAGGAGATGACGGATTACCTGGTTCGACGATGGAAGCTTCTTTTTCAGAGCTCTTTCCTTTTCTGAGAACCACCTCCAGATTAGTTTCAGGTGTAGCTAGAGGCAGTTGTGGATGCGACCGTGTGTGTCTGCCTTTGAAAGCCACAATTAATAGAGCAGGTTCTCCCCAGTGGAGTCGTCACAATGGATTCGCCAGGTGCACAGTAGAAATCTTCAAAGACTCTGATACCCAATGCACCTTCGGAATCAGAGGTTCAATGTCATTCAATCTGGGGAAAATTTTCAATTTTGTCCTTGGCAACGGCGCCAGAAATGTTAGCGTCAGAAGTCACTCCTGGATTGCTTGCAGGAGCAGAGCCCAATGCCCATCAATTTTATGTCATGATTTGTTTAATGGGGTGATCAGATGGGGGAAGGCTCAAGAAAATATAGCTTTAACTCAGGAGACTGGGCATGGTATGTATGCAACAAGGGAGGTCTTGATCCAACTTCTGTCAGTAAATGGATTAAAGGGTGACAGAGGGAAGACTTGTGAGAAGGGCGAACAAGACTGCCTCTGGCGACAAGCCTTTGGAAGCTTGAGGATGAAAAACTCAGAAGCCAAGATCCTCTTGGTCCGGAGCTTCAAGGAGTTAAAGAGTGACTCAACTGGATCCTCCAATTCTAAGTCTTTCAGCGCTACGAAAGTAATAGGGACCGATTAGAAACAATGTAACTGTTACAGTGATCCAACCTACATCATCCTATAATAGCTACAACTCGATTGGATCCTCCAATTCCAAGTTGTTCTAACACAATATACAAGAGATGGAAAAGAAGCTGACATCCATAAAGTAAGAAGTCTCAAATGCCTTATACATTAACCAGAGCGACCAACGCTTCATCAAAAATTTACAATCGGGAGCCTTGCTCAATCATCGATAGATTACAAAAATACAAAGACTGATTATATATACTCAGGAAAATTCACCTAACAGAGGCGTGCCCAGTCACCCACAGCTCGGTGTCTTTTCAGTCAAATTCGTACTGAAATCCTTCCTTACGCGCCACCTTAACTGCGCATGGCTTCTGTAAGGAGGGTAGCTGAGCCTTTAAGTGTCGGGCTAGCGTGGGCAGACTTCTTTGTCTAGCAGAGGACTTTAGCATGTCTTCTCCAGAAAAATGCGTACACAAGACCCTCTCAAGTAGACCGCTCGCCAGGCCTTCCATATTTCGCACTTAATGACTAAGGAGAGGCTTCCACCACCCTTTCTTGCCTTCATTCACTCCAAGCGAAAACCAAGATTGAGGTCGGATCAAAGGGCACTTGGAGATCGCGGTAATTCCTTCTGTGAACCTACACGATGCCTTCGGTCCTTCCTGAGCAACTCTTTTCTTTCCCAAGTGACCACGAGATGTAACCACGTGCTTATTCCCAAGGTGCCCTCGATGTTTGTGAATATGAAAGGGCTGATCCTTGCTGCTCGAAATCACGATGGGCAATATGCCAAGACGGCTTAATCTGGCGCCACGCATCCCTCTAGATCTGACGGCTCTTAACTCTCCAGGAGATACTGTGGGCCCAGGTCCGGGACTCTCCCGACACCTCGTGCATCAGAATATAATGGAGCTGCTCTTTGCGCCTTGGGGTTGCGATGAACGAAACACCGATATGGCTCAATTTGCTGCCAGGTGTCCCCTTTGGATGGATGGCTGAAAATGTTTCGTGATGTCACGAGCTCCACTTTCATCACTTTCGGCATTGTCGGGGTTCGGGGTTTCGAGATGTTCAAAGACATAAAACCTTCACCCTTTGAACTCGCGACTTCTGAAATGCCGACGTGACCAGATCTCGTGCCACGTGCCCTTTGGGATAAATGACTGTCATCCATTCCTAATCATGCTATGGGCGCTATCCATTGCAATAACCTCGGTGTAGCTTTGCTAATCGTGACTTCCCGCCCACCACTGATATGATCCTTTGGATACATCCTGAACGTTGAAATCAGGGTGCTCGCTCGCTTGATCTGGGCCCAAAACGTGTTTCTTCTGTGTGTTGCGCTTGGGTGCTTGTCGTGCAACCTGCAGATCCGGATATCTCTATGTCGAAGAAAAGTAATGTTGCTAACACACTCCATGGAATCTTCCAATCAGGGGTCAATGATGTGAACCCACTGTTGAAAGCAGAGAAACCTGCCATTAAGACATGCAGGCTCTAAGGTACTGACTGATTTCTAAGTCTTGTTCCCGGATGATGTGTTGAAGTCGATAGGAAAAGACTTGTCACAAGAGGGCTTTGATGTATCCCCCATCAATGACATGAAATATGTAACATATTTGAGGTAAATCAGAGTATGAAGTGATTCTAAACTGACATAGGGAAGGCCGACATGGTAGAATATTTATAACTACAGATGGTTGACTCAATAGGAGGCTTTTTTAGGTTGGACTTATCTTGAACATATGAATGACACGCCAAATGGTATTTGCAGCATTGACTCAAGGAGGATACGACATATGGACATGTGGATGATCAAACGAGAGACAAATGGATTTCCCAACCTGGATGCAATGACATGAATACAAAGACACATTTCTTTTCCAAATTTTCCCCCACCATTTCTAGCGAGTACCTCTTTATTTTTACGCAAGCTTGAGGAGGATAACATATGCTTGTTGATTTAAGCTCATACTTTGGACGAGTCCCTCAGAGTATGTTTAATGAACCCTAAGAAGGAGTGGTTCGATCCCATATGGGTCTTTCAATGTTTATTTAATAAGTCCAAAGAGAGAGAACTCAGGGGTTTTTCAATTTTAGAGAATCTGAAAAACACTTAAAGAGAACTCCACCTGGTCCTTTTTCGTAAGTTAATCTAACAAGACCGAAAAAGTGATAATATACCTCTCATCATATGTTTTATTCAAATACTTTTACGAGCGTGAAAAGAACAAGGTCACTCGACAATCTTTTCATGTTTAGAGAGTCTGAAAACAACTTAAAGGGAACTCCAAGGGGTTCCTTTTTCGTATAACCTTTACGAGTCCAAAAAAGTGATAAAAGTATACTCGGTTACATTCTCATCGACTTAAGAGCATGAGAATGAACAAAGACTAAGCTCGGAGTTTTTCCTAAAAAACTCTAAAAGGATCTATACACGTGTCAAATCTATAAAAACAAACCAAAAAGGTGGACCCTTGTTCCAATGTTTCACCTCTAGACTTTTTAATCTGCAAAAAATCAATCACTTGCAAAGTTGTTAGGACTTTAGGGTTAGGGTGAAGCATAAAATAATATAATATACAAATGAAAAACAATGAAAATCAATAAAATAGGTAAAAACCTTCATTTCACTATTTCATTTGCAACTTCACCCAAACATTGCTCCAAACCCTCTTTCTACCTTGATTTTCAATGGTGGATTATGGACTGCACGGCTGATCATTCGATGAATCATCTCCACAGAAAAGGTAATCATCATTTCCTTCATCTTTCCATGGACTAAAATTTGATTTTTATTGGTTAAAAACAAACTTTTGGGTTTATTTCTTGGGGGTACCCATGCGCGGAGGTCATCGTAGGTGCCCTATATCGAGACCTGCGACAATCTAAGATCATCACAATCGACCCTAAAGCTAGGGTGCGATGACTTCACACTGTGAAAATACATTGTCCTGTGACGTCCGCAACCCAAAAGTTTTTAAAGATGGATCTACCAAGAAAAATCCTTCAAGAAATAAAATCATGATGCTAATCTCTTTTTATTGTTCCTTGGCAGGTTTTTCATGGTAAAAATGTTGGAATGGCGTGAAAGAGAGCATGAGGAGGAAGACTACTTCATCGGGAATGACCTGGGAATATTAATGGCCCTCTGGTAGTGTGGGTTGTTGAAATTATTCAAGATATAGGGTATGAGGGCCCAATTGAGACTCCTTAAGTGCCTAGTTCACATGTGGGATGTGAATGAGCAGGATTTTCATGGGTGTCCACACACTCACTATAGATATCGAGTATATATAATTCCTAATAGGACTATCTCGTCGGGGTTCACGGGTGACTCTAACAGGTAGCAGGGGAGGCGGTGAGCCTATGAACCACTACATCAGTCAACATTGTGTGTCGGGTACCCAGAAACATAGCGGCAAGGTCGCTATCATGGATGCCCGAGACTTGCCTCTATGGACTATCCTCTATGCCATCACATGCATTGCAGGGAGTGTAGCTCCCCATATGGCTCTATAGAGATACTTTCAGTATGAATTGGAGTGTATGGATCCCTGAGTCTTCAACTGGTGTGAAGGGGTTCTTAAAAGTATGAAAAAACAACTTACCAAGTGCAGAAGTGGTGGGTTCAAACAATTCAGATATGGGTCGATTTTGGTATCCTTCTTCCTATAGAGGGTCCCAATTTTATGCTTGTAGGTAGAGTGGGGTATACCTGCCCCATGGGATCTGAGAATGAAGAGGTGGGTTGACCTCATGGCCCAACATGTAGCTTGTCCTATCGTCATGTACAACGATATCTTCTTCGACTGGTTGAGAACTCAAATGCTCATGGTCGATGATTATGCATATGTCGAGCTATACTTCCATGGAGATCCGAACCTATCTCTTCCCAAAGGTTCCCAATGGAGGGGACATAGGTAAGAAGATTTTTTTTTTATATCATGTTTTTGTTATTTTTAAATATATAAAATGTTTTTATGTTGTTTATCCGATGACTAATCAAATGCTCTTTGATGATGCAGATGTGGGACCATACTGTCCTCCATGTTCATCCCCTATCAAGAGGAGAGAGGAGAGAGGAGAGAGGTTTCGTATCAGGAGTAGTTGTTGCTGACTTCGAGACCATAGAACAAAATCTTGAGGGACCCATAATGAATATCCAAGATGCTTCTATAGATGATATTCCTAGGCATTATCAATGCCACACAATGGGCGTGTCTGCATCCATCGATCGACCGTTGCATAGAGTAGAACGATCAGTCGCGTGTTATAGCGAGCACCATCCTTGATGCTATTGTATATGAAGCCATGTGCTTCACATTTTTTATATTTTGGTCTTCGGACAAAAACATTTTTTTGTAAACTTTTATCATTATATATATATATATATATATATATATATATATATATAT
>ML810744.1:132904-176222 GCA_009831015.1 Picea engelmannii | reverse complement strand
TGTCTAACACATAATTGGCCAATGCATCTGTTAATGTATTTAGACATCTAGGAATGTGTTGATATTCAATGTAATCAAAATGACATTCCAAGAGGTGAATTCATAAATATACCCTTAAGAACATAGGACTTCAAATGGAATAAACATTACTCAACTATAGGACTACTAACTGTGAATCGAGTCGTACAAAAAGATGACGGATTCCAAGTGAAACAACATCGGTCAATAATTCGATGAATGCTTTGTATTCTATGATATTGTTAGTTGCATGACCAAGGCAAACACCATGTAGACTAATCAGTCCATCTGTAGGTGCATAGATTGCCCAAGCAGCTGATTCTAAGTTCTGAGTACTGCGACTAGTGCCATCAGTAGAGCCAAGGTAGGATAGCGAAGACACCGAACTCTGAAAACCAAGCACAACGTAAGGTAAGCAGCTGAAGGGTGAAACCAAACAACGAAAAAGCACACAAGAGTATGATACACTAAAAGTACAAGTACTCATGAAAAAATGACTTAAGCATAGTACTTCTTCAAGTAAAGCCCATTTCTAGGTTCACTCAAAGGGATTCCATCATAATCTACTAGCTCATAAGCTCCCTTCTCCAAAACTCATTTGAAAATATAAGGACCCCGCCAGAAGGGATCGAATTTACCGGCCCCTAGAAAATCACGATCTTGCTCGTAAAGAAGAACTAGATCACTTTCAGAAAAAACACGTGGTTTGACATTCTTGTCATATTGGGATTTAACATGCTTCTTCTGAGTTTCAATAACTAAGGCGACATCACGATGGGTTTCATATAATTGCATCAAGTACAATAGATGTTCCTCTTCAACAAAGGTGCCAGGGAGAAGTTCAACGACCAGTTTCAAACATGGTATCTCACATTCAATCGACAAAATTGCTTCGATACCATATACTAACTGGAAAGGTGTGAATCCCGTGGAAGACTTAACAGATGTCTGATAGGCCCATAATTTTGAGAACAACATCATGTTCCAATTTTTATTATGAATTCCTATCATCTGTCAAAGCATAGTAGTGAGAACTTTGTTGATTGCTTCAACCTGGCCATTGGCCTGCGGATAATAGGGGCTCGAGTTTTCATGGCAAAGACCCAACTTTTCAGTAAGTTCAGACATCATAAAATTCTAAAAATGACTACCATGATCAGTAACGATGGCTTGAGGGACACCAAACCTAGTAATGATATGATTGAATATGAACAATGCTACAGTTTTCCTGGTGTTATCAAATGTAGGCATCGCCTCGACCCATTTAGTGAAATAATCCACAGCTACAATAATGTATCCATGCCCCTCGACCGAGTGAGGTTTACATCTCATGAATTTGATGCTCCATTTGGCGAATGGACCAATGGAAACTACAGGGTGGAGTGGATCAGGGTGAGATCAGATCTTATGATTATAAGTTTGGCAAGCGTGGCATTTCTGGACAGCAGTAATGCAATCCTTAAACAACGAAGGCCAGAAATAACTAGCTCATAAGATATTTTGAGAAGTGGCATACCCAAACATATGACCGCCACATGCTCTAGAGTGACAATCATTCAAAGATTTAACAACTTCATCGTAGGTGAGACATTGTCAAAAAATGGAATCAATACCACAGCAATAAAGGGTATCACCAAGGATGATGTATTGGCGGGCTTGATACAATATACAATGACGATATGTACTAGAAAGATCAGACCGTAAAGTTTGAGTCTGGAGATAGATGATAATATCTCCATACCATACGTCGTCAGAAATGATAAAAAGGAGAGGTTCGTCAGTTAAGGAATCCTCTACCACAATTTTTGTCTCAGTAGAGGGAAGGTCACATATCAATTCGACAAAAACAAAAGATTTCTTTGACTTAGCACGTTCAAACTCCAAGTCAAACTCTTGGAGAATAACTATCCATTTGGAGTACTTTCCCCCCAGCAATTTTCGAGTAAGGATATGTTGCATGGGGTTGCAATCAAAAATGACAGTGGTTCTGCATAATAAGATATAGTGACGAAAGCGTTGAACAACTTGAACAACTACCAAGGCCAGTTTCTCCACATGTAGGTATTTGGTTTCAGTAGTGGTGAGACTCTGACTCAAATAATGTATCACATGTTCATCGTGGGCATCATCCTCTTGGACTAAGATCATAGCAATGGTAGAGTCCAAAGTAGCTAAATACAGGAAACAATATTGGCTATAGTCAGGGGGAAACAACAGTGGTGTACGGGTTAAAGCAAGTTTCAAATATTGAAAGTCTTTTTTGGCAGTGTCATACCATAGAAAGTCGTAACCTTTCTTGAGGATCTGAGTGAATCCTTTCGTTAATTCAGTGTAAATGGGGATGAATCGACGCAAAATGTTTTCCTTCCCTTGAAAACTTTGGAGTTGGTGTAGTGAGGAAGGAGGAGGGAGATTAAGAATAGCCTCAACCTTCAAGGGGTCTACCCGAATCCCATGTATCGACACAATGAAACCGAGAAGTCAGTCGGATTCCACACAAAAAACACATTTGTGTGGGTTCAAACTTATACGATAATACCGACAACATAAGAAAATGGCCCGTAAATGTGTCGGGTGATCTTGACGATATGTGGAATGCGTTGGTAGATCATCTAGAGAGGGTTGTATGATGTTCTTAATATCATGGAAAGCATAAGACATAGCACGCTAAAAAGTCGCACCAACATTTTTGATACCAAAGGGTAATTTCCCGTAGGCAAAGGTTCCCCAAGGAAAAATAAAAGAAGTCTTTTGTTGATCCACTGGTAAAATATTAATTTGATTATAGCCAGAGAAATTGTCCATCAAGGAGAAGATTTCACTCCCAGCATAGTCATCGATGATCTGGTCAACGAAAGGGGTTGGATAATTGTCCTTAGGACAAGCTTTATTTATATCCCTATAATCTACACAAATGTGAATCGTTCCTTGTTTCTTATTTACTGGAACAATATTGGATACCCAATCGGTCAAATCCACAGGATAGACAAAGCCAACTTTAAGAAGTTTTTCAACCTCAAGCTTGATAGCAGCAACTTTACGTGGATGGACTAGGTGAAGTCTCTGTCGAATGGTTTTAGCATCTATATATGTCTTAATCTCATGCACAATGATATCAAGATCAATACCCAGAATTTCTTCATAACTCCAGACAAAAACATCAGGAAATTCTTGGAAACGAGATTTATAAGTGTGGACCTCATCCGTAGAACATGAGGCCCCAATATAAACGTTCTCCACGAATCTAGGTTTAATCGATATGTCAAGAGGAACAGTAGATGAAATTTTACTCAAGTTCCCTTCATACAAAACATCGTGTGTCAACTCAGGAATGGAATAAATAACAACAACGGTCGATGGAGTCGAAATCTGTTGGTAGCTCTCTATGGTATCACGTTCTAGGAAGATAATGGAATGATGATGCCCATCGTCCCATGGAGTATCTTCCATAGACATGACTGACATGATCATCTCATCAGTAGGAAACATCACGTGAAACAAATCAGGAGATGAATCACAGAGAGAAGGAGGAGAGGGGGTTGTCGATTGAATATCTTGATAAGCGAATTTGACCGGATCTAAGGGAATTTGGTTGCCGTAACAAGGATGATCACCAGGGATAGGTACTATCCATGGGTCATATGACTCAAAGGTTTCACAAGCAGTGGTGAATATCATGTTAATAGAGGCAACAAAAGGAGGGGAAATATCATGTGGTGGGATTGGAAATGTACCCATCAAAGTCAAATCTTTCAAAGGACCCATGCTGACATTCTCATAATCGGGGGGTGTCTTCGAGATAAAAGGTATGTTTCTAGTATGAGAATCAGAATTAAAGAAGGCCAGTTGGTCAACAGTAATGACCTTTCCTTGGTGCGGTAAATGTAACACATGGAAAAGGGTAAACACAACTTCATGCATGGAATCAATCTAGCTACAGCCAAGTAAAAGGTTATAATCAAGAGGTGCATTAAATATCTCAACCTTGACATTGACCGATCTACCTTCTAACGTAATAGAAAATGAAGTAAGAACACCATAAGGTTTGAAACATGTACCATTGAAGGCCTTAAGGGTATTTTGTGACTCGGTAAGGGTGAGACAACCAATATCTTTCCAGCAAGTAACGAACATAATGCAAGTCGAGGCTCCTTCATCAATAACGGTTCTACATATATTCTTTTTTTCCACAACAACTTGGATCTGAAACACTAATTGAGGAGGAAGCCATGGAATGTGATGTTCCAAGTCAAATATTATCAGATTAGTATTCGTAGGGTCAATTCCACCAATTTCCTTTAACAATGCCTTCCATTAAGCAGGACAACTTTGAAGGACTTCGAGAGCCGACAACGTGGAGGGTGCTTGCACAAGGTATTCTACAATACTGTAGTTTTGTGTAGCACGTGCGTGAGGATTAAATGAAGATGTTCGAACAACACTCTTTAGAGGAGGGTGAAGAACTGTATCGAGACTCGGTCGTTTGATATGAAGAGGATCATTTGGAGGTGAAGTTGGTGGAGGAGGTTGACCAATGAAGGTGGTAAATCATCAATTTTCTCTTTTGACAGAGAATAATCTCTGGCTCGAGTTGTGAGTGAAAATTCATTCTTTTTGGAGTCACCAGTACACATAAGGATGTAAGATTAGGTAGAAGGAGAAGCTTGGTCATGAATTACCAATTGATCCTGTTGTTGAGAAGGGAAAGGTTGTAACAATATGGTAAATGTAGGAGGCTTCCCGGTCCCTTGGAGGAACTTAGTAACCTCAGCGTGTCATGTACAATCTTTCATTTAATGATCGTCACCACAAATTAGGCAAGGGTAACAAGGTTTACGTTTATCCTTATCATCAGCGGGTTGCGTTTTGGGCTTCTCAAATTGTTGATTGTTATTTTTTTCTTCCTTATTCTTACCCTTCCCTTTCTTTTTATTTTTATTTTTCCCGGTAGGTGTGGACTGAATTGAATTAACTTCAGCAGTCTTACTAGAGGAAGGAATAGGAGTATGAGTATTTTGTACATTAGAATTATTAGATTTAGGATTGGTGTGACTGGCCTGTGGAGACTGAGTCTCTGCATGGAAGGTTCCAATCACACCATCAGTAGCATGAGAATCTACTGGATGTGTTGGGGTAGGATTCATGGAAGGAAGAGGAGTGTCAGGTATTAAGTCGTAAAGTGTGCCCGTTTGCGAATAAACGAGATCTAGATATTGAGCATGACTAATCTCTTGCTCTTCAGTGACAACACCACCCATGGAAACATCATGGGAAATAGGACCAATGAGTGATTTGGTAAACCACTTAGCCAATAGTTGATCAGGAAGGGGAACATTGATTAACCTTCTTCTCCTCCTCCACTCATGGATGTGATCAGAAATATGAGTGGAAGAAGATTGTTTAAAATAACTCAAAATTTCGGTTCCTATCTCATATCGAATTGTAAATTGGTAATGCGTTAGAAATGCTATGGATAGGGTATTAAAGTCATTAAGAAACCTCATCGTAACTCGATGTACCATTTAGTTTCTGAACCCGTGAGAGTTCGTTGGAAAATTCGTAATCTAATGGAGTTGTCCATCAATGAGTTGGACGAACACCAAAGATGGAAATTCATAACATGATTATTAGGGTCTTCTCCCGATCGACCATCAAATTTAGGGATGCCAGATGGTAGTTTGGCCAGGATGAGAGGCCAATAAGGAGAGTGAAAAATAGGATCATTCAATATCCTAGACAAATCCGATAAATCCAAAGTGGCAAGAAAAGGAAACTATCTGTTCACTTGAGGAAACTGGTAGTTTTGGGGAGGTAGTCTCATAGGTATACCAGTAGGACCATAAGAAGATTGTAGATAATTATACAGTCCTGACAGATTCGATTGTGGAGGGTTTTGAGGAAAATAGCCAACAGGGTTGGGTTGATTAGGTATGTTCCCTTGGAAAGAGACATTGGACTGAACATTTGGACCCCAGGTAGGATTCAAAGAACCTAGATATGGTTGTCCGAAATTAGGGGGTACAAAGGAATTAACTTGAGGATGTTTCCCCCAACTAGTTGTTGATTTCCTTGGAAGGGAAGATTCCAAGGTTGTGATTATAACTTAGGTATACTTTGTCCATAAACTTGGTTATGGACTCCAACTTGAGGTTGCCCCCCAACTTGAGGTTGTCCCCCAATCTGAGGTTTCCCCCAAAATTGAGGTTTCCCTCCAACTTGGGGTTGGCCTCCAATGGGAATCTGAAAACCAGAAGCGACAGAATGACTAGTGCCTCCAACTTGATTRGGGCCACTAGGGCCAGGACGATTAGATCCTCCAAACAAGGGTGGAGRAGGAACGTAAGTCCCCTAGAGAGAACCTGGGTAGGTGTAGGAACATACTAAATAGCAACATTATACCGAGGAGGAACAAAACGTTTTGACCCTCTGGATGGATTCTGGGTAGGAATAGCAATGGAATTGTTCAAAGTGTTATACCCAGGGGGAYGTGATGTATTTGGTCTAAGAGGAAGTGGCKTTCCAATAGGAGCTTTAGTGATAACCACATTTCCGGTAGAAATAGTTGTAGTATGTGGGACCATAGTAGAATGGGTCATCTGGAGAGGAAGAATTGAGTGAGAACCGACCAACAATTGGTCTAAAACTGCAGTGACATTACTTKTCATGCCAGTAAAATGGTCTAGAGGTACCATATATGTAACAGAYRCCTCARGCATTTGCGATGCCATAGGATGATCAAGACTCGCTCCTAGGTTGTCGTAAATATCGCGCATTGACATAGGGGTAGAGCTAGGATTAAAAATTCCAGCAGTGTGTGTCGGGGTTCTAAATGATTCACTTTGAAAAATTGGATCGTCTACTCCAGATCCCATGTTAGGTCTTGTAGGTACTTCAGTGTTTCCAACAACAATGATTTCTCCCGATGAGTTCATCCAAAGCAAATGTGTTTCATGTCTAATACTCAGTAACGGATTTGGGGGAAGTTTGAATGCCTCTAAAGAATCTAAAACAATTCGGAATCCCTCTAAAGAGTGTGAACTTCCAACCTGTGAGGCTACTTCGTTATTGGTTGCTCCTTTAGGAGAGCCCTCTGGTGAATTGGGAAGTAAAGGAAGGTAACCTTCCAGATATTCCTACGTGAACGGCAAAGGCCGATGTTGGCCAAACCAAATAAAGAATGAAAAAAATTCTATGGCCAACTAAAGAAACAAACAACACTCACTAATAAAATCTAGAAATCAAACCAAGAAAACAAACCTTCTTATTTCGAATTCACTAGTTGGTGATGAAATCCAACGCCGTGAAGTCAAGACAAGAAGGGGATAGGATAAAGAAGATGGAAAAGTTATGCTGATGACTTGCTTAACCGACTTACACCCTGGTGCAAGCTCCCACACATAATCATGGGCATACCCTCCAAGGAGCCCGAGTGAGTTTGGCCAACATTGATTCCATGTACCGTGAATAATTTCCCCTCCATAGTCACCTCGTGTAAAGACCCTAAAGAGATAGGCCAGTAAAGTTACCAACTACAACAATGATGCCTAGGTAAATAGTCGATAGTTCGATCCATGCACAAAGGCAAGGTATCTACCCCGAAATCAACTCGAAATGCTCCCACACATAATCATGGATATACCCTAAAGTGACCCCCAATAATACGCGCAATCTCTACACCAAGACCAACAAAGCAGGGTGAGTAACTCTGTCAGTCTGAATGCGACCTCAAGTTTGACCCTTGTGTGATAAGGGCTTCCTAGGAAAAAGTGTAGCAATTGGATTTGAACTCTCCCTATCACAAGATACTATTGTGTGTTTTGATGCTTTGGAGAGTGTGCCTTACAACCTATTCCAAAGAACTATCCTAACTAATGTTGGTGAAGAGAATTTCTAGAAAATAAAAGTCACTAATAAATTTTAAATTACGTTGTGTTTTAAAAGCTGTTGTTTACTCAAAAGGGAGATGGAGAAGAAACTGATGATGCTATGACCTTGACCCAATAAAATGCAAGAAGATATGAATATGAAATCTTTCAATTCAATGAACTCTAATTACAGTAGGGAGAAGGTATTTTTCTTGAAGTACAAACGCTACGAAATACAATTTCTCATTTCTTGAATGAACACAATTTCACATAATCAAAGACTATAAAAAATTTCCAACTTTCTCCTAACAAGTATTTTGAATGCAATGATTTCGTTATCATAGATTACTAAAAAGAATAATTGAATTCAGTTCCTCCTTTCCCAAATCAAATCAGAGACGTAAAGATGAAAGGAAAGTGTAATCCAAGAAAATCAACACATTCAACACAACTCCCAAATCAAACTCATAACGTAGACAAAAATGAAATGATTGAAAACCTTATTGTCAAATGCAAACAAAAATGTTCCTCAATCAAGAAACAATCTAGAAATAAAAATCAATCCAAAACCTCAAATAAATCAAAGACCCTTTGTTAAACAAGCACTTAGATAAAGATCCAGAGATTACACCCTTGTGACAAGAATCAAAAAGAAAAAACTTGCAAAATTTTACAAAGAAAGACTTTCGATCACTGAAAACCAATCAAATGCAATATTTAAACTCATAATTCAATCTAACACTGGTATCAGAAGTCCATCCCAGGAAATTGAGGCAAAACTGGGTGAAAAAAGGCAAATTGACTCACTCCAACAAATCCTATTGGAATCGTTGCAAGATGGTTGTGGGACACAGTGCGACGAGCAAAGGTCGTCGCAGGCTACCAATAAGATGCGATGCGACGTTGCTGCACTGGATTGCACAAGAAGGGTACGACGTCTGAAGGTCGTCGCAGGATGTATAAATGGTACAGTGTAACGATCTCTGTAACTAAGGAAAAATTGAAAGAAAGACAAAAAATATAACTGAACTTATAGACCCAGGGAGTCCAGATGAATCACCCACAGACTCAGAGAATGAATTTAATTAGAAGAAGGCAGACTAAAATAAAATGGGAAGAAAAAAAACAAAAGGAAGTCATCTCCCTAATGTGGTCTACAAAACCGAAGATACTGGGTTCGATCCCCAGTATGGTAGCCAATTTTTTTATAGGATTAATCGGTAGATGTGGACATAAACATATCTCCCTAGATCCCACTAGAAACTAGAACAAAACAAAACAGAACATGATACTTTCCCTAAGTTCTAATTATTGAATTTACTAATTAACAAGAGATAGACAACATACTGTTTAAATGTCGTTTCCTCTTGAAATTTCCATCCTATATCCACTTCGATGCTCATGTGATATTGAATCTACAAGGGAAAACAAGCCAACCAAAGTGAAAGCAACACAATATACTCAACAAGAACCTATGTATGTGATCAAGGAATCATACAATAAAACAAGACTAGTTTTATGGGAAAGAACATATTGTTGTATCATATTAAAATGAAAGTGGAGATTACAAACAAAGCCTTGATGTCGCAAGGTCCCCTTTTGATGGCCCTTTTCTCCAACACACACACCTTTGCTCCAACCTTGAATGAAAAAGATCCACAATAACTTGATGAATTGAAATGAGGCTCTCAAGCATGATCTAATGTAGAAATCTCCATACAATTCTTAGACTATTCAAACTTAGCCTTTTCCATGAGAGGTCCCTCCTTATATAGTGTGAAAGAGAGATGGGTGAGGATATTAGGATGATCTCACCAAATCAGAGAAGCGAGTAAGATCCAAACCATTCGTTCGGAGGCCGCCTCATCTTCTAGAAGATCCCTTTCTAGAACTATCTTGAAGTTTGACTTTTTCTTAGCTTTTGACATCATCGCACCCTAGGTATAGTGTAGCCTATGGAGACTTCACACTCCATATCTAGAGAAGGATGCGACAATCAGGCATCGTTGCACCCCATGCATTTTGCAGGGTGCGAGGGCCTTCCTTAATAGGGTTTTTGAGAAGAGAAAGTCAATCACTTTCCTCATGGAGAAAGACTATTTTTATCTTTTAATGGGAAAATGAACACATGTTTTCAATGGATCACTGGGGTGACCAAAATAATGTGTAAGACTGACTAATCCAGAATTGGATCCAGGAGCTTGATGGGGCTCAGAAAGGCCTAAAAATCAAAGTTCTCAAAATGGCTTCAAAACAGACATGTGTGTAGACCTCATCAATACAAACCTAACGCAACTTGAACGAGCTCAAACATACATTGTATGCTCAAGTTATGGCGATCTGTTTGTTTGGCCAAACAGGCAAAAAAAATGATGACTATATAGTCTGTATAGTGCCATGTGGCAGCTAACTATACAAACCATACGACCATATAGCTAACGTTGTAGGCACAGTTGGTGCTGATGTGACAGGGTCCATATGGCTAATGTGGTAGGCTGACTCGGCGTACAGACTGATGACGTGGCAGGTACAAGTGGACCAATCTGAAAGTGACACATGTCACCACTACAAGGATGAAATGTGGCACAGCCGTATGGAGACATGTAGCAGATGGTGATTGGGAAAGTATATTGATAGGGAAAACACATGGTAGACATGTGTGGCAGAGCTGGACCAATCGACGTTTGACACTTGGCATCAGTTTCGGCAAATGAGAAGGTGCCACGTGGCCTAGACGTGGACTGCCACGTGGCACCCCGAAATTGGTTATTATGTATAAAAAAAAATTATGGTGTCACCGGGTATCAACTTTGAGACCTATCCACTGGTCTAGTGACTTGGAAAGGCGAGCTAGCCAACCCGCCTTCATTGGTTCTTGAAATATAATACGGTAAAATTATATTTAAAGTTTCAAATGTGGTAACTCAACGAATGAAAGGGTTGGGGATAGACCCTAGCCCCTGGTCGTACCACTACACATGACCATTGCAATGGGACCTGCTCCATAACTTTGGCATGGTTATAACTTTCCCCAACCCCCGGTCGCAAGGCTTATCCATATGTTTTTGTATGTATTGGTTGGTGCAGTTATGCTTTGTGACAACCCCGGATCCCGATCATATTCCACATGACTCGGGGCTCCTCACTACAATTAGTGCATAACCAAAGGATGAATCGGGGATTGAACCATATGTGTGTGCATGGGGTATGGTTACATAGAATTTCGCCAAAGGACCAGAAGCTTACAGAGGAGGGGGGCAACACGCAACCCCTAAGGGGATGGCGCTTGGCCATAATATTCCATGTGACCATGTATTAGGAGTGTGTGCCAAGCCAAGGGGGATTAGCCCTATATTTCTTCAAAAGTGGGTATTTGAACTATATAATAGTAATTTTTTAATGATTTTTAGGCCTGTTTTGGATAGTTTTGGCCAATATTGGGGGATATTGGGCCCTTTTTGAGGTCAGATCTTTGGGGGGAGTTGGGAGATGGTTACCAAATTCAGATATATATAAACCAAGAATTCTTGAGGCCATGGAGGACATTCAAAGCAAGTTTGTGCTGAAGATTTTCCAAGCCAAAGCCATTTTTATGCAGGGAAGTTGTTGAGGAGTGCACCTTTGCGAGCCATTTATGGGAGCTCTAATCATCCGATTTTAGTGTCATTTCTTTTGTTGGGTTCTAGATATCTAGTAGAACAATACCATATATGTTTTGTAACCTTTTGGCATTGTTGTGATGTACTTTTAAAGCTTCGAATAGAAATAAGAAAGCCTCACCCACTGAGACAAAGGCCCAGAGACGTAGGCGAGATTGCCGAACTCCATTATCACATTGGTGTTTATTGTTTGTTGTTTTTTATGATTTATTTTAGATGTGTATATGTTTATGTGGCTGTCATCTTTTATCCTCTTTCATTCAGCTTCCTAAATGGTTAATAAACACATGCATTAATAGCTCAACTATTGTCATGTAAAAGATCTTTTCAGATCACTTACTCACCTCAAATTTTCATAGCTTAGTGAGATGAGTGAAGATTTCATTTTAGGATAAGAATATTTGCAAGAATATGGACCATTCACCATTAATTCCAATAAGAAAATTGTAATATTTTATATGGATAGGTTAAAGATGGAAACATTGTAATTTACGACAGTTGTGCACAAAGTTAAAAAGAAAATTCATTCTCCTAAGATATTCGACACTCAAGTTTTTTTCAAGATTGAAAGAGTGGTTTCTTTTATTGAAGCTCATAAAGAAATATATCTCAAAGTAATTTCATAAAGGATCAAACAAGATTGTTGCATTGAATCCCCTAATTCATTTTGGACCAGAAAAAAGTATGCTATAGAACTGCCACTTAATTCAGAGGCAAAGGCGAGGCCACAAAATTCATTGGCATCCTTGATGATCCCTATAGAGATCCAATATTTCTAGCAATAAATCAATGATCTCCCACAAAAGTAACTTATTGAACCATCCAAAATTCCATGGGATTTCATAGGTTTCTACATCAACAAAAATTCTCAAAAGAAAAAAAACAAGGTCAGTCAAATTTAGTAATCAATTACATGCCACTGAACAAAGCCTTGCAAAATATCAGGTATCATTTTCCTAATAAATCTGCTATTCTGCAAAAGATTAAATACTATACATGTTTTCAGTAAATTTTATTTGAAATCAGGGTTTTACCATATAGCAATCCAACCAAATGATAGGTACAAGACAATAGTCATTGTGCCTCATGGCCATTACCAATGGAAGATAATGCCCTTTGGCCTAAAAAATGCCCCTTATGAGTTTCAAAAGAGGATGGAAAACATCTACATATATTTTCCTTGATTGATTTTTTTTATTAATGACTTATTAATATATTCCAAGAATCTTTAGGAACATCTTAAGGATTTACAAGTATTCTATGAATGAGTTGTTTCACATGGCCTTATTTTTTCTGAAACAAAAATGGATATTGGTTGGACTGAAATTGATTTCCTAGCATGCATGTCAAAAATGGAAAATTGACACTCCAACCCCACATTCTTAATTCTTTCTCACAATTCCCAAATGAAATCAAATATAAGACTCATATCCATCACTTCCTAGGAAGCCTCAACTATATTTCCCCCTTCTATAGAGGCCAATAAGAAGATAGTTATATCTTGCAGAAAAGATTAAATAAAGGCCCTCTTGCTTGGAACCAAAAAACAACATATGTAGTCCATAATATCAAAATGCAAGTGAAAAGTCTCCCAACATTAAATATTTCCATATGGGATGGTCAGTTCATCATAGAAACTAATGACTCAAATACTACATGGGTTGGAGTACTAATCAAAGAGACTCCAGAAGATGGTTTTGAAGAAGTATGTGCATATGCTTCTAGGTCTTTCAATAAAGTGGAATTATACTATCCATCTAGTCATAAAGAAGTGTTTGTTGTCAAATGGACAATATAGCACTTTAGGTTGTATCTAAAACCTATTCAATTCACTATTAAAATAGACTTGAAAATCATTCCTAGTATGCTTAAAGATAACAAAGAATTGGCTTAAGGAAATACTAGATTGCTTAAATGGGTAGCATGGCTACATGGTTTCAATTTTGAAATCATCTTCAAGCTAAGCCACCTGAACTACCTAGAAGATATGTTCACTAGAGAGCATGCAAATCTACTATTTTATATGTTTTCCATAGATCCTTCTACTTCTAGTAGCAAATGAAAATGTATAATAACAAGGAACCAAAAGTCATGGAATATGTGTAGAATAAAAAGGAAAAAATATAACAAAGGAAAAACCTGTTATTTTTAGCTGAAACAATGATGGAGAGATCAAAATTAATTAAGTAGATTTCGGAATAAGTAGCATAAAACTACATGTCTACCATCCTTATTGAAGAAATATGGATCTCACCATTAAAGATTCAAATTATAGATAATTGTGAGAAATTATTCAACCTATCCTGGGCCTGAGAGAAGCTCTCAAGATGGCAATGTGGGGTCTGAATTGACTATGATGAAGACAATATTTGATATTGTGATATAGGTTCACGAACACTCAGTCGGGGAAACTACTAACTCATATTACAGTTAGTAAAAGATAAAGGTGAAGTTATTATTTGTGCAAATCCTCAGAACCTCACTTGGCACCCATTGGTTGTGTGGGCATAACTCTTTTTAGAAAATAATTGTCCCTAGAAAGATTGGACACAAAGGAGGTCAAATTTTATTTTGTATTTGCAATCTGATATTACCATTTCCACTAGATACTTATCGTGGTTCAAGTTCAATCTCAAATTTATGGGTAGTCATATATCCAAATTAGAACCATATGAATTTATCTCTTATCAAAAATTGATCAAAAATAAACAAGGGAAAATTCTTGGCATGATTTATCAAGAATCCAAATTAAATCTCAAAGTTCGATCCAAATTTGAAGTTGAATTTCATTGCATCCCACATCATATCCTACAAGGATTACATGGCCCACATCATATCCTACAAGGATTAGATGTCCCACATCACCTCCTACAAGGATTAGATGTTGCACAATGTTTTTTTGATTTCCTACATTCTCTGCCCAAGTTCGATGAAAATGATCATCTCATCAGTGACAGTGATGAGGACAAGCCTAGTGGGTGGACATGTGGTGAACCTGAATTTATTTTCTTCAATGATGATGTATGAAAGCATGGTGGAGCTGACAAATATGTTTTACTTTCCAGTAGATTATCGACCTTACTTTTATTTTCTTTTTGGATGATTCTTTGTCCCGACAAATCTTTGTAATTAGGAGGATGAATATTTGCACTAGTATCTTTTAATAGTGTAGTGTGGGTGTGGGTTTATTTGTTACTTCCTAGGTTTTTTATAAATACAATCCCTCTTTTTTTGAGGAGGCATCAAATTTGGGGGTATGTTTATGTTTTTATTCTTGTAGTGTATTCTCTCTTAGTGTGCTTCGTGCGATCTACGAGATCAAAAACAATAAATTTATTATGATGTAAGTTGGTAAGTTTGTTGGTAGTATATGAATATCAAATAATTTTGAAGTATATGGCATCTTATTGGTTTTGAGAAAATATCCTGTCGTAAATAGCATCAGATCCTGGTATCTTTGTTTTTCTCATTCTCCTTTGATGCATGGTTTTTTGTTCTATAGATCTTCACAGAAGATTTGCAAGTTTAATTTACATTGCATTGGATTATCATGAGTTATAGTCATAACTGAGTTTATAGAAATAGATGTGGTAAGGTGCCATAAGTCTCTATATTTTTAAGGTTACAAAGAAACTCATTCCACCCCAATAAGGATACTTCCCTTATGTAAGTTGGTCTTTTTGGATTTTATGGATCCCACAATGGACTTGGTAATTATTTTTGAGATCAATCTATATCCAGATGGCCCAGTGGTCAATCTTGTTGAATGTAGATCTAGTTATTTTGAACCATCATCCTATGCATATACCATTACCCTTCATGAGAATGATCCCATCCTATAGTGGAATATTCCAACTATTCATCCCCAAGATGTTTATAAATTGCGCTAGTATACATTTAGAGCTACCACTCAGATTCACACTTGCTCTAATAACATTGTGTTTGCAAAATATAATCATCCTATCCACCAATATTTACTCACCCATGACCAAATTGATTGGGAAAAAACCCAAGGTTATACCTTTTCCCATCTTGGTGTTGTTTGCAAAGGCTGAAATGCCCTTATTCTTCCCCTCCTTAACATAAGCAGTATTTGTCGTGTTATTGATAGTCATCACACCAAATTTGTAGATTATTTGATTATAGTATTTCATGGACCTCTCCATGATGGTCCTTCTTGAGGTACCATCTATCCTCATTATTCTATTTCTCTCAAGTATCCCCACATTTATCACCTACTTAAATAATATATCCAACCCATAGGTTTGGATATGGATGTTGGTAACCGCATATTGCAAATGAATTCTACTATTTTTGCCTTCTTCTCTATTGATACAATTCCCCCCTCCATTCACATGGAAATTCCCGCTACCTACAAAAAATTTTGGTAGAAGTTACTTAGCACACCCAATGTATCATTTATGATTGGACTCACATCAATTATCCTCAAAACTGAAAATGTAGGTGTGAAGAGTTTAGAAGCCAAGAAGTTAATTTATATTCATATACCTTGAACAAACAACCTATCATGTTTGATGCAAATAAACATGAAATTTTCATGATAAATCCATCTCAAAGGAGTGGTGTCAGGATCAAAGAACTCCCTGATCCACACATAAAATTCATACCTTGGGAAGAATCGATGCAATCTACATCTTCTATTTTGTTGGGTATGTCTTATATTCTTTTCAAAAATGATCCCATGTACTGTAGACTAATATGGGAGAAAAGGGGGTCTGGGGGGTTCTTAGCACCCCCCAGCCAGGAGGTTTGTGGGGGTTGTGGGGCAAGAGACCCTGAGAAAAAACTTTCGTTCCATTTTTGGTGGTTTTTTGCATCTGTTTTTGGTAGTTTTTCGACACATGGTTTTTGTCGATGGTTTTTTCTAATTTTGGTTAAGGAATTAGGGTTGTTTACTAATCCAAGTCAAAAAATTAGGGGTTTGTATGTTGTGGGATCCTATATGTATATTTTATTGTAAAAAACAAATATGATGAACAAAATATTAGAGGTGTGGCTCTAAACAGGTTTTTGGTTTTTCCAGTTTGGATTTCCAAGGTAAAAATATATGTGTAATGTGTGTGTGTGCCATTGTATATTTTTTGTTTTATTAAGAATCTATTTGCAGTAATTAATTGTATAAGGTTAAAATATACATTTTTTATCCCATCAATTATTGGCTTTAGGGGGATGCCTTTCTAGCTAAGGGTTTGGTTTGAGTTTTTGATAAGCCTTGATATAGTGAGAGATCTACGGTATTGAATCTTCGGGTGAAAAGAAATGGCAAGTAGTTCAAAAATAAAGATCGGGAAATTTAATGGGAAAATTTTTGAGTTATGGAAGCTCAAGATGGAATATCTATTGGTAGATCAATATCATTGGATTATGGTGGATCTAAGTACTGCACCTACAAGAATGTCAGTAGAAGACTAGAAAAAGTTGGATCAGAAGGCAAATAGCACAATCTGGTTGTGTCTCTCAAATTCTATATTGTTGAATGTGTCAGGCGAAGCTATATCCAAGGAATTATGGAATAAGTTAGGGACTTTTTATCAGTATAAGTCCTTGCTAAACAAATTGTTCGTGTGGAAGAAGTTGTATAACCTGAGGATGAAAGATGTGTCAATGTTTCATCGAAACCTACAAAGGAGATCTAGCTAAAACAAATACAAACAAAGCTTACCAAGAAATGAAGAGAGATTCAATATGGAAGAATGAGAAAATATATTCACACTACTCCAATGAGTTTATCAATGAATGATTGATTGATACAAGGATGATCAATATGATACAATGAATGAGTGGAATAAACTCATATATAGGGAAGAACATTCCATAATTAAGAAAATCAATCAAATAGTTAGCTTTCCTTAGGAGTGCAGGCATGCATAATAGTGATGGTATAAATAGAAAGTCTAAAATAGAACTAGTCAATTAACTCCCACTGAACTAGTGTGTCGAAAATATAAATTTCTCCAATACCCTCCTTGAACTTCAATATGGACTAAAAAATGAGTCCTGACAACTAGGCCATATTAGGTACTCATATATAATCCAAATAATGAACATTGAATAAAAAAGAGGAAAGGGGGAAAACCACATGGGAACAAAACCCCCCCTCAAAAGACAATGCATCAAAAGAATAAAAGGCAGCTGCTAGGAAACTATGTTCTTCACTCCAAGACGATCCCACAAAGTCTGAAACTTCTGCTCACTGAAATTCTTCGTGAAGATGTAGAAATCTTTATGGTTCTAATGAAGTCCTTTAGAAACTTGTCTAGCCTTGTACCTCTTGATCCTGTGGACCCATCTGCACCTGAAAATATTCCTTTATGGTGGAAGTGGAACCAAATCCCAAGTTTGATTCTCTAGGAGTGAGTCATACTCATTTTGCATAGTTGTTTTCCATAATGGATTGCCCACAACCTCATTGTAAGCATGTGGATATGAATATTGAACCATATAGTAATGCATGGGTATCACACATTCAGTAGTTGAAAGTACATGAGAAGGATCCCCGTGATGAGATTGAGTCCTCCTTGAATCCAATGGATTCCCTACAAGGACACCTGCTACCTGAAGTGTGAATTGTTCCCTCTTGGGCATCTGTTGAAGCTTCGTCATTGGCTTCATGTCTGGCTATACTACCTTCTTATTTTCATGTACAAAATATGAGTGTATGGAATCATCTTTGATGTCTGGAACAGATGGAAGCATAAGAGTATCTACATGTTTCACTGGAGGTGAATGCAAAGTACTTTCCTTATGTGTAAGTAGTAAAGAAGAGTCATCGTCAGAAAACTTAGTGAATTTATACAACCTTGATTTGTGATCCACCTCACCAATTGTAATAATGGAATATTCATGCATATCAAGTACATAAACTAAATCTAATGTAAATTCAAATCTTTTACCTTTCTAAGTGATCTGATAAACTAAGAGCCTATTCATAGAAAACTTTGGAAAATGTAAAACTTTCTCAAAGCTGTCATTATGGAGTTCCTCTCCCCTTTCCTGCTACTGCTACTGGAGTATCATCCCCCATGAGAATATGGGGTCCTAAGCATGAGCTCAAAGAAGTAAAAACTCCATCTTTCACTTCCATATGATGTGATGCGCCAGAATCTATAATGCATGAATTAGATGAGGAATTAATTGCAACAAGAGCATGATGATTACCTTTCTGAGGAGCAAGATATTCTTCCTTTTGTTTCTTGACTCCTTTTGGAATGAAGTTTACAAGGTTGTTATGCTAAAGTACTTATTCCATAAAATCGATTTGTTTCTTCATGCATGTGGATTATTCATGGTTTGGTTTATTGTTGTAAGTACATTGTTGTCCCTTCTTCTTCTTCTTGGAATATGAAGAGTCTTTGGAACCTAAAGAATCATTGAAGGGTTTGGAATATCCCTCCTTCTCATTATGTTTCTCCTTTCCATTATGTTTGGATGATCCTTTTCCATCATGCATGGTGAGTGCATGTGCTTTGGGATCCTTGATTAGTCCCATCTCAATGAGATTTTCCTACTCATGTGTGAGAGAATCAATGAATTGATCCATGGTAGGCATCTTCCAATTTGTTCCCATGAGATATCTGCCATAATGGAAAGTGGAGACATAGACAGAATATTCTGGTCCTAGCTTAGCCAATATTTTTAAAAAGAGTTGGTCTACTTGTGTATACTTATAAATACCACAAGATGCCAATCTCGATATAAAAGATTTAAACTTGGTAAATAAATCCTGCAAATTATCAAAACTTTTAGGATCTAGGGTATTCAACTCTACCTCAAGCATATGACCTCGCATCTTATCCTGCTTTCCAAACAGACTTTCCAAGGTGGTCCAGATCACGTTTGGAGTCTTGCATGTGGCAACATGAAACCATAAATCAGTTGAAGTCAATTCAAGAAGAATTCTTGTGGCCTCATCATTTTGGTTCGTCCATCTAGTCTTCTCTATTGTTGATGTAGGTTTTGTTTCTCTCCCCATCATCAAATTGTACAGTCCTTTCCTTCTGAGTTAGAATTATGCTTTGGGATTCCAATCAAAATAATTATATGGTGTGAATATTACCTCCAAGTTTAACTATATAATAGGTGTTGTATCCATCTCTCCCACTATGTCTGAGAACCCCTAAAATTTACCCTCAATCTGCAAGTGAAAAACTTGAGAAATCATTGCTAAAAGGGCACATCAAATGGAAAATTTGTATCAGTTTCAGGAGGCGATATTTTGGCTTCCTTTCTGAACAAATGGTGAGCAATTTCACCAAATGGATGAAAACCCACTTGCAAAATGGTTTGATTTACTTCTCGGTAAATTCGTTTCCTCGGACAATCTTCTGGCTTCCTTTCTGAGAAAATCGTGAGGAATTTCGCCAAATGGTTGAAAAAACACTTGCAGAATGGGTCAATTTAATTCTCACAAGGGACATTTCCTCAAAAAAATAATATTTTGGGATAACTCCCTTTGTATTTTACACGGATTTTTCTCGTTGAAACTCTAATTTTCCTTATTCTTTTGTTTGTCTTGCTTGCTCCAAGAAGCATATCTATGATACCATGTCAATGTTTCATTGAAACCTACACAAGAGATCTATCTAAAGAAAATACAAACAAATCTTATCAAGAAAGGAAGAGAGATTCAATATGGAAGAATGAGAAAATATATCCACACTACTCTAATAAGTTGATGAATGAATGATTGATTTATACAATGATGATCAATATGATACAATGAATGAGTGGAATACACTCATATATAAGGAAAAACATTCCATAATTAAGAAAAACAATCAAGAAGTTAGCTTTCCTTAGGAATGCATGCATGCATAATAGTGATGGTCTAAATAGAAAGTCTAAAATAGAACTAGTCAGTTAACTCTCAATGAACTAGTGTGTTGAAAATATAAATTTCTCCAACAAGATGGAGACTCTGTGACATAGAATTTGAATGCCTTCAATACTGTAGTAAGTCAGTTATTATTTGTTGATGTTAAAATTTTAGATGAAGATAAGTGTATTAGTTTATTGTGCTTTTTACCAAACTCATGGGATATTATGGTTGTGCCCATAGGTAGTAATAAAACTACTTTAAGTTTCAAAGATGTGGTCTCATCCTTTTTGTCGAAGGAGATGAGACAAAATACCATGGAAGAAAATAGCACAGATGCATTATTTGCAAGAGGACACTCCTAGGAAAGAAATATATCTAAGTCCTCAAGTGGGATATCCAAATCTAAGGGTAGATCTAAATATCTCAAAAAAATTGTAAAGGTATGCTAGAGATGTGGAAAAGAAGGGAACTACAAGAAGCAATGTAGATCCAAAAGCATTGAGAGAGGGAAGGGATCTGAATATTCTCCTTCTACAAAAGTAAAAACCTCCTCAGAAGAGGGAGGGGATGTGTACTTGGCTTCATCAAGCACACATGCAGATCATGAGGCATGGTTGATTGAATCAGACGCATCCTTTCATATGACTCCCCATAGGGAGTGGTTATGTGAATATGAAAAGTATGATGGAGGTGATATTTTCCTAGGTAATGAATCGACAACCAAAATCATAGGACGGGGAAAATTTAAGTTGAAGCTCATGGATGGAAGGATTAGAACACTACTTGGTGTTCTGCACATCCCAGGATTGGCCAAAAATTTGATTTCTATAAGCAAAATGGACGATGCAAGGGTAAAAACAATGTTTGAGAAAGAAACCTGCAAGATGGTTCGAGGAGAAATGATGTTGTTGAAGGGAGTTTATATTGGAACTCTGTATAAGATGCAGGGAAACGCTATTAGTGATGGGTGTAATAGTTCCATTGTTCCTGAGAGTGGATCTGAAGAAGAAAAACTCTTACAGACTCTGGAGAAAAGGTTATGTTGTAGCATCAAAGACTGGGGCATATTGGAGAGAAGGGATTTCGACTACTAAATGGTAAATGTATGGTTGAAGGTATGTATAAATGCTCTCTAGATTTTTATTTCTATGAACATTTTGTATATGGGAAGCATAAATAGTTAAGATTCCCTTCTGGTGCAACGAGTGCAGTGGGAATTTTACAGTTGGTGCACATTGATTTGTTTGGACTTGTGTCAGTTCTATCACTAGGAAAATACGTGTACTACATATCATTTATAGATGGATTCTCAAGGAATACATGGATATATTTCCTCGTGAATACATATAAGTTATTTGACAATTTTAAAGAGTTTAAGGATCTTATGGAACTCAAATAGAGAAAAGAATTAATGCACTGAGGACAAATAATGGTAGAGGGTTCCGCAGAAATGAATTTGAAGAATTATGTAAGAAGTGCGGTGTAGAAAGGTAGAATACTACTCCATATACACCTCAGTAGAATGGAGTTGTAGAAAGGATGAACATGATGTTGATGGAAAAATCTAATTTCATGCTCAGTGGTGCCCAATTAGGACATGAATTCTGGATAGAGGCAATGCGAACTGCATGTTACATGATCAATTGACCACTCTCATCAACAATGGATGACAAGAATCCACACGAGGTATGGACTGGTAAGAAACCCTCTCTCACACATTTCAAGATATTTGGTTGTGAGGCCTATGCTCACGTTCCAAAGGAAAACAAGAGTAATCTAGATAAAAAGGTTGAAAAGTATATATTTATTGGGTATAAAGATGGTCTGAAAGGATATAAGATTTGGAACCCAGAAACTAAGAAGGTAGTATATAGTTGAGATGTGGTATTTAGAGAAATCAAATATGTTTTCAAATAGGAATTCCTACCAAGGAAGGAAGAATCATAGAAAATAGAGTTTGAGTTTAAGGATGATGAATCAGACTCTATAGAAGAATGAGAATCTAAAGAAAAAGATCCTCATACTACAGTATTGAGGAGATCGTTTTGGGAAAGAAGGTAGCCGGAAAGGTATACTTCACCTGATTTCCATTCAAATTTTTCTTTGTCTATTACTGAATATGATCCTATCACTGTTAGGGAGGCAGTGGATTCAGAGGATGGGAAACTCTGGAGAAAGACCATGGTTGAAGAAATGGTAGCCTTGGATAAGAATGAGGCTTGGGATCTAGTGGAGTTACTAACTAGAATAAATCTCATTGAAAGAAAATGGGCGTTTAAAAAGAATCTGAATGCAGAAGACAAAGTGGAGAAATACAAATCTTGGTTAGTAGCAAAAGGTTATTCCCAAGTTGAGGGAATTGACTTTGGTAAGATTTGTTCTTATGTTGCTAAGTTAACTTCTACTAGCTTTATTTTATCTATTGTTGTTGCGTTTGATTTTGAAGTAGAATAGATGGATGTATAGACATCATTCCTACATGGGGATATGGAAGAACAAATCTACATGAAGCATCCACGTAACATCCCCACTATAATCCCCAGTTCATTTAATGAATAATGCATAGATATAAATGTGGCTATGGCCAAGCAATGCAAATGCAAAATATATTTCTAAATTGTAAATTAATATAATGTAATGTCAGCTATTGGGATATGGATAGATATGGGAGCTGAATAATCCACAAGAGAGGGGGAATCCCTAGAGAGAGTCTAAGAGGGGTCCAAAAGGAAAATAATTTATGGGTATTAATTCAAACCCACATTTCTTAATTATATATCATTTGGGGAAAAATTCTAATTTTTGGTTCAGTGTATAAGAGCCCAATAATAAGATATATGTCATAGGGTGGGTGTGATATTCACATCCCATAGTTATTGGAAAGCACAGGGAAGAATCAATCATCATTGGGCAGAGTGAGCAGTCAATGGTCTTGGAAAAAGTGAGGTAATTCGTATGGGTAGTAATAGGCAGTTTTGAACATGGATTTTTTACAGGAACAACAAGAGAAAACAAAAAAGAAGAGCTAGGAAGATGAAACAATAAGGGTAGGTGAATTCAAGAGCATGATGGAGCGTTTTTGGAGCATTTTGGAGCTGTAAATTGAAGATCCAAGTTGTCAGTCCTAAAGAGTGAACTCCTGGGAGAGTTGCAATGTATCAACAAGTGTTTGCTATTGCTTTTACTTGTGTTTTTCCTAGTAGTGAGTTCCCTTGAGTTCCTAGTTGATAAATGCCTAGTTACATGTGCCAAAGAGACCTTGATAAATGAATGGGACACCCTATGAACTGAGAGAAGTGACAGGGTACATTCCTTGGGTTGTGCAAGTCAAGAGGAAGAGAGTCGAAGGAATTTTAGAATAGTTGTAGGAGAAAACCAATGGGTTGTGTGATATTGAGTTGTGAGAGGCACCCTTCTATTGTGGATTCCTAACCCCAACTTGGGGGTGACTTGCTATTGATATTTGGAACAACAAGCCTATGGTTGGGTGGAACATCCTTCACAAGCAGTTGGTTGCACAAACTCTCTTTTAAAGATAAGTGCTTATCTATTTTGTTGAGTTATTCCATGAATGTAATTGTTGTGCATTTACTCTGTAGATGAGAATGGTTTCATATGTTGTTATAGTTGTTTATATATTTCATTTATGCTTGTTTAGAATGTTGTAGTTGCATTTAATTATGGGTATCAGAAATCTAGTTTTAAATGTGAATAAATCGTGATTGGTAAGCTACAACAAATAGATTAGCAAGAATAAGTTGTTTTTTATGTGTTTTTTATGCACATAATGTTCCCTGGTTGGGATGGGGGATGTTACAATCCAAAAGGATTTTCTATGAAGGGAAAGAAGGAGTTGGTATTCAAGTTGAAAAATTCCCTATATGGGTTAAAGAAACACCAAGGATGTGGTATCAAAAATTTGATACTTATATGTTGGGACTTGGATTCACAAGGAGCAAAGAGGATCACTCTGTATATTTCAAATTAATTGGTGATCATCTTATTTATTTGGTCTTGTATGTGGATGATATGTTGTTGATAGGAAACAACAAGGAGATTTTCCAGGATGTGAAAACTCAATTGTCCTCTAAATTTGACATGAAGGATCTTGGTGCTACAAATTTCATTTTGGGCATGGAAATTAAAAGAGATCAGGAAAACATGAAACTTTGATTAAATCAGAGGAAATATGTTGAGACAATATTGAATAGGTTTGATATGCAGAAATGTAAATCGGTCAAGGTTTCTATTCCTGTAGGTGTAAATTTATTTGTGGATCAATGTCCCAAGACGCGGGAAGAGGAAGAGGACATGTCATGTGTTCCATATGTGAGTGTGGTTGGTAGTTTGATGTACACAATGGTCTGTACTAGACCAGACATTACACATGTAGTGGGAGTTTTGAGTAGGTATATGTCAAAACCAAGGAAGGAGCATTGGATAACAATAAAGAGGGTTTTCAAATATTTGTGTGGCACTACCAGTTATGGATTGTGCTACCAAGAAAGAACAGGATTGGACATAGTGTTGTGTTAGCACCCTGTAAATTTATTTTGGTCGATCAAAAAATGACAGAGGTAATTGTTTCAACCAACTTTAGAGTTGAGGCACTAGCCTGCTCAACTCAGAGAGGGATCTCTCATGTCACTTGATATATCTATGGAAATTGGTGGCTAGATTTGGTTTGTTTTGGGGGGTTCTTATAAAATAACTGAAGAAACGAAGATAATATTGGGGTATGGAATCTGGAATGAACAATGCATTGTCAAAACATAAAAACTATCAAGAAGAAAAGGCTAAATGAGGTGATGATTCTGAGTTTATATCTGAAATTTGCATGGCATCAGAGGAAAAATAAACATATAACTACATCAGAACATATTTAAAATAAATTCTGAATTGGTTGAGAAGAAATACACGTAGTCTAAATTGCTTAAGCCAAGAGCATCGAAATGATGAATTATGGGTTTTTGTTTCTCCAATTTAGACAGATGAAAGTGTAAATGAAATATAAGATTACAGAGACCACATACTATGAAAGAACACAAGACTCATATCACTGCCAATTAGAATCTTTCCATTAACAGTCCAAAATCCGCTTCTACATGTATATATTCATTCAAGCCCCAAATTTTACAAAGGTCTTCCTGCTCAAAGGGAAAGCTCCTCTTTTCTCCATGCCTTCTATATCATCGATACAATATATATATATAGAGTAATTACTTGTGGAATTCAAAACATTTAAACTTCCCCGTAATTCTAAAAATAGAGATCAGTTACAAAAAGGAGTGATTTATAAAGACAGTTATCATATTTTAAATGGATCGTTACGAACATGTCTGACATATTTGGGGCCTTTTTCTTCGACTGCCATCTGTCCAAAATTTTCTAAGACATACTCAATCCTACCTGAGAATTTATTTTAGCTTGGTGATTTCCTCCTTTAGAGTGTTCAACCAAGCTAGTTGATTTTACCGAATGCTCTCCATTGCCTCAGCTCTGATTTCGACTTTCTGTCATTTTCTCTACTTCTTCTTCACTGCCTGCTTGTAGATTTTGTCTGCGTGTCCATTGATGATTAGGTCCCTCATAACAAGGTTTAATCTGACCCCTAATTCTAGTTCAGTGGTAGGTTCAGTATGAAATTTAGTTGCTAATATCTGTGCAACCCACCTTTCTCTCTTACTCATTGATAAGCTTGATATGTTAGTTGAAAACCCTGTTGTACTAGATACTATTCGATTGGCGTTGTCCATGTCTTCCAACCTCACAAAGACCACGATTTTTGTCTCCATTAATTTTTCAAAACTCAGGAAATCAATCCAGCTCGAGATTACTTCACTTATGCATGAGACGATGATTTCTCGGAGTAGAATAAGGCCACCCATATCTGAAGACCGATAGTCCTTGAACCCTAATCATGAATTACTGACAAGGTATGTTGGTTTTCCATGCTTCACCAATCTACTTCGAATGATGAGATTTTGAGTTAGTTATACGACGACGTTCAGTTGACATGTCGGACGGGAACTATTCAGACCAGCGACGTGAGGTGATTTGACTAGCCAACACCTCCCCCAACGAGTTGTTGATTTGACACATTAGACTATGTGACATTGGTGCTATTTGGGAAATGGTTTCAGGAAGATTGCTTTTCGCCCCAATTTACTTCTAAGGGTGCCATGCATCCACTACTAAAACCACAATGGTTTTCCCCAGTCCACCCTCACATAATTAAATTGTGTGCTACTTCACCACCCGATATGGGTCTCAACCATTGATTGGGCTACTTCACGATCAGCAGTCCGTAGGATTCCCTCTTTTGTGCTCCCCGTATATTTTTCCACAATTCCGCCACATATGACCTGAGCCTCCAAATAATGCCCTATCTCTACACTACTTTAGTCACCTGCTAAATTTGAACTCGGATTTCAAGCATAATCGTTATGGTGATAACATAGGCTCCAACTGGGGATGTTATCCTCGCTGTGAGGTAGAAAATAACTGTAGACTCGGTGCCTTATTTGTTGGGTTGCCTTTCAAATGTGTGTGGACATCCTGTTATGTCTTGGAGACTGAATGTCAAATCTTAAAACCGGATTTTTCAAACTTCTCTCTACTGGATGCTGAAAAATACTGCTAGGATCTAATTGTACATACTACTAGAGATTTAAAACAATTCTTGACCAAAAATCTTATTCGCACACTCCTACCTACCCTAACTACTAAAAAAGGACTGTTAATCAAGTGAAGTCATAATCCCAATGTAGCCATGAAAGCATCCTATCCACCATTCATTTTCTTTGCACTTGTTTGTTCCAAAACCTTTTTGTTGACGATTCATTTAAAATTTTATCCATAAGTCCAACTTTTAAAATTTTTGAAGAGCCTGAATTGTTCACTTCCTCCAACAGGATCACAAATGGATCTTCTAAGATATGCATAAAACAATCATCACATTTCACTCCTTCCACTGCATTTATGTTTTCAGGTGATTCAACTTGTTGAATTCTATTGAAAAACTGACAGAGTTGTTGAGAAGTCCGGTAGTAAGGATTACTTGAGTCATAGGGAAACTCTGGTCGGAGAACATCATCTGATGTAAGAAGACTCACATTCGATACAAACATTGATTTGTTGTAATCCATTATTATTGGTAGATTCTGATTGTAAACCTTTTCCATATAATGTGTCTTGGGATCATGAATTATATGGAAGATTGTTTCCTTTTCAGGAGTCAAGACAAAAGAGCAAGCTTCCTCCACAAGTGTTTTCTCGCTGCTTGGATTCTCCATAGGTGAAGTTTCAAAATCTTCATCCATGTCTAGGCCGTTTAGAAATAAGATCACTACGTCATTTTCAAGGGAAGAAAGGAAACCTTGAAATACTTTGTCTTGCTAGGAATATTTTTGAATATCTGCATTACATTTAGGAGAAAGAAAATGACCTTTAACAACAATTTCCGGATCAGCTTCTTCTTTTATATGATGGTCAAGCGCAGGTTGCAACTCCGAATTTAAATACCTTTCCAGATAATGATCGTTTAATGCATGTGAGTGTAGTTGGTGTTCCTCAGTGATAACAATATTTTCATGTAAAAAAGTACTACTATGAATGCGGTCAGAATTCCATGTTTTCTCTGAAATCTCATGATTTTCTTTTAACCATTCAAAGGAAGAAAAACATAAGGGAAGAGAGTTTTTATTTGTATGTCCATCACTTTCTTCACTTTCAACGTCATGCTTGGATGCTTTCTGATTTGAAACGCTATAAACATTTTTCTTCAACAACTCGAATGAGGAAAAACACAATGGGAGGGTTTTGTTACCTGACTCAAAACCTTCTTCATTTTCTCCAGTGTCGTCATAGGTACATTTCTCCATTTCTTTGGATTGCTAGACATGATCATTTTCAGCTTTGTCTTCAACCAATGACTATACCTTTGAATTGACAAGATCTTCCACAAAACAAGTAATAGGGTCATCAAGCACGTGAGAAGAGTGTTGCAATATTTTTCCAATCTGTTTCATTGGTTTGGTGTGAATTTGCATTAGCACAAATTCGTTTGCCTCAACAACGACCTGAGAATTTTCTTTCAACAATTTGAATGCAGCAAAGCACAAAGGTAGAGAATTCTCTTCATCTGATTCAATACTTTTCTCTTTGTAACTGTGATACGTAGGTTTATTTATCTCACTATACTGCTGAAAAAGAAAGTATTCAACATCACAATCCTCCTCATATTTGTCGTATACAGTAAAATCAATCGTCTGTGTGATGTCATCTAACAAGAACAAACTGGGAACATCAACATGTTCTTCAACAAACTGATTTGTAAACTCATCATCTTGATTGTCTATAAACAAATACATAAAACAATCATCCTTTTTCTTATCATGAGATGGATCGGAACCCCCTCTTTCAACAAGTGGAATATAAATTGTCTTAGAATCATTGACATTGGAAACTGCAAGAGGGCCTATGGTATTTTCAATTCTATGTTCAAGATCCCAATCAACCCCTTTCTTCTCAGATTCACTTTCACGTTCTTGAGAATTTGGTCCTTCATTTTGAATTTGTTTACATGCTTGGATGTTGTGCTGAATGTCCTGAGCATCATAGAACATTTGTTGCAAGGACTTGGATCTTCTTTCCATAAGGAGGAGAGACGAATATGGATGGAGAGTAGTTGCATAATGGAGCATGGAAATAGCGTCAGTGGGTCGAATTTGTTTGGGCAAATTGTGATAGATACTGGAAAACCTTCTACTGAGTATAGAAATAGTTTCATTATCCTACTTCTTCAAAGCATAGAACTCTCTAAGTTGTAGGTCCAAATATTTATTTTTTCCCTGAAACTTTAAAAAGACATCTTTCAATTCCTCCCATGAGCTAATCATCTTTGGCTGCAAACTCTTGAACCAGTATTTGGTGTCTCCTTTTAAAGACTGAAAAAGGCCCTCATACAAACATCATCATAGTCAATCTCAAACAAATCTATAAAATGTTCAAACCCTTGGATGTTTTTTTCAACTGAGATGGTATTAGGTTCCCCATCAAACACAGGTAGGTACTTATAGTACTCAGGAGGAAAATCATGAAGGACTTGAGGTAGTTTTAATGGACTGTATCTATGTTGAATATTGGGGGATGTTGGATTAAGTATAGGGGGTGAAATACTAGTCTTGGATTCATGAGGCTCATCGTTATGGTTCTTACATGGCTTAGATGGAATATTTTTATCATGGCCAGTGATGAAATGAGGGGACATTCGTGTAATTTTAAGAGGGGAATATATAATTTATGGATTTTCATGGTCATCACTTGCATGCAGTAAGTAAAGAAGAACTTGTCTAGCATTTTCAAGAAAAGACCAGAGACAACTTATAACAAATAGTAAAATGACCTGGAAAAAATCCCATTTTGAGCATTTGTTTTCTTCCAAAACGCCTTCTCATACCTCTACCAAGAGGCATCGTCTTTCAGTGAATTCTTTAAACTGCATTTGAAATTTGAGTGGAGTCGCCAATAACTTTTTGGGATCTGGATTTTGCATTAAGAGTGTAGTCGCCATTGATGTTTTGGAAGCTGGATTCTGCATCGAGAGTGGAGTTGCCAGTGAAAATTCAATTTTTTTTATTCTTATACCAGTGGAATCACCTTCAAACAGATTTTTTGATGTGGAGTTGCCAGAGAAAGAATAAAACCAATATGTGCCTAAGTGTTTGATGCTCTCAGACCTTAGAACTCAACCATGTCATTCTTTCCCATGGAAAATTTTCAATTTCATCCCCGGTAATGGCGCCAGAATGTTAGCACTCTGTAAATTTGTTTTGGTTGATCAACAAATGACAGAGGTAACTGTTTCAACTAGCTTTCGAGATGAGGCACTAGCCTACTCAACTCAGAGAGGGATTTCTCATGTCACTTGACATATCTATGGCAATTGGTGGCTAGATTTGGTTTGTTTTGGGGGGTTCTTATAAAATAACTGAAGAAATGAAGATAACATTTGGGCTATGGAGTCTGGAATGAACAAAGCATTGTCAAAACATAAAAACTATCAAGAGGAAAAGGCTAAATGAGGAGATGAGTATGATTTTATATCTGAAATTTGCATGTCATCAGAGGAAAAACAAACATATAATTGCATCAAAACATATTTAAAATAAATTCTGAATTGGTTGAGAAGAAATACTCATAGTCTAAATCGCTTAAGCCAAGAGCATCGCAATGATGAATTATGGGTTTTTGTTTCTCTAATTTAGACAGATGAAAGTGTAAATGAAATATAAGATTACAAGGATTAGATACTATGAAAGAACACAAAACTCATATCACCGCCAATTAGAATCTTTCCATAAATAGTCCAAAATCTGCTTCTGCATTTATATATTCATTCTAGCCCCAAAGTTTACAAAGGTTTTCCTGCTCAGAAGGTAGGCTCCTCTTTTCTCCATGCCTTCTATATCCTCGAGAAAATATATAGAGAGAGGAATTACTTGTGGAATTAAAAATGTTTAAACTTCCCCATAATTCTAAAAATAGAGATCAGTTACAAAAATGAGTGATTTATAAAAATAGTTATCCTATTTTAAAGGATCGTTAAGAACAGGTTTGACATATCTGGGGCCTTTTTCTTCGACCGCCATTTATCCAAAATTTGTTGGGACATACTCAATCCTACCTGAGAATTTATTTTAGCTTGGCGATTTCCTCCTTTAGAGTGTTCAACCAAGCTAGTTGATTTTCCCCGACGCTCTCCATTGCCTCAGCTCTAATTGATGATTAGGTCTCCCTTAATTTTAAAAAACTCAGGAAATCAATCCAGCTTGAGATTACTTCACTTATGCATGAGATGACGATTTCTCGGAGTAGAATAAGGCCACCCATATTTGAAGACCAATAGTCCTTGAATCCTAATCATGAATTAATGACAGAGTACATTGGTTTGCCATGCTTCACCAATCTACTTCGAATGATGAGCTTTTGAGTTAGTTATACGACGACGTTCACTTGACATGTCGGACGGGAAGTACTCAGAACAATGATGTGAGGTGATTTGACTAGCTGTCACCTCCCCCCACGAGTTGTTGATTTGACACATTAGACCATGTGACATCGGGGTTGTTTGAGAAATGGTTTTAGGCAAACTGTTTTTCACCTCGATGTACTTCTAAGGGTGCTACGCGTCCACTACTAAAACCACAATGGTTTTCCTCGGTTCGCCCTCACATAATTAAATTTCGTGCTACTTCGCCACCCAATATGAATCTCAACCGTTGATCTGGGCTACTTCAAGATCAATGGTCCGTAGGATTCCCTCTTTCACACTCCTGCTATATTTGTCCACATTGCCGCCACATATGACCTGAGCCTCCAAATAACGCCCTGTCTCTACACTGCTTTAGTCACTTGCTAAATTTGAACTTGGATTTCAAGCATAATCATTATGGTGATAAATTGTTGGACATACATGGCTTTGTGGATGCAGATTGGTCTTGAGATATGAATTGTAGAAGATCTACAAGAGGGTACTTGTTTAACCTATTTGGAGGAGCAATCAATTGGATGAGAAAAAGACAGTCTATAGTGGCACTCTAAATTGCAAAAGATGAATACATGGCAACCACTAATGCAAGCAAGGAAGCAGTATGGTTACAAATATTGTCTCCAAGTATTGGGTTAATAAAGCTAGCTATAAGGGTATCTTGTGACAGTCATAGTGCAATCTTCCTAGTGAAGAACCTGGCTTATCATTCAAATGAAAAACATATTGATGTTTAGTATCACTTTTTGTGAGAGACATGGTTGAAGACAAGAAGGTGTTGTTGATGAAGGTGGACACTTTGGAGAATATTTGATATTCATTAACAAAATTTGTGAGCACTGAGAATTTCTCTTGGTGTAGAGGATCTATGGGCATTTCTACCCTAGATTTTTGACTATGTAATCATGTAACCCCTTGTATGCAAAGAAAACAACAAGTGGGAGAATGGTGGGTATGTGTTATATTCTTTGCAAAATTGATCCTATGTATTGTAATTAATATGGGAGAAAAGGGGGTATGGGGGGTTCTTAGCACCCCCTAGCTTGGAGGGTTCAGGAGCCCTTGAGAAAAAAAAAATTGGTCCATTTTTTACGGTTTTCGACACATGGTTTTTGTCGATGTTTTTTTTCTAATTTTGGTTAAGGAATTAGGGTTGTTGACTAATCTGAGTCAATGGATTAGAGGTTTGGATGCCACAAGATCCTATATATATTGTATTGTAAAAAATGAATATGATGAATAAAAGATTAGAGGTGTGGCTCTAAACAGGTCGTTGGTTTTACCGATTTAAGTTTCCAGGGTAAAAATCTTTGTGTAATCTGTATGTGTGTCATTGTATCTTTTCTATTTTATTAAGAATCTTTTTGCAGTAATTAATTGTAGAAGGTTAAAATCTACATATTTATGTGCAGACAAAGGCCAAGGATCAACACAAAGGATAGCATGAAGAATTCCCTACTTGCCATAAAATCATCCAGAGGCTTGAATCCAGGAAGAAACTTGATAATCCAATCAACTTGACTGAAACTTTCTCATCAAAGTGAGCTCTCACCAGTGTGCCACACGACATGCCTTTTTTCATGTTTACACTAATTAGAAACACAAGAGAATATAACCCTAGCCTCCTTTAGCGGTGGTCATGTAAAATACAATGAGGTTTTGGGTCTATCATGTAGGTAAGGGGTGATAGAAAACTACATGATATATTCTATTTATCCTGCATGTTTAGGGAATGTAGGTTAGTAAGAGAGATTCTTGAATAAAACTCCCCCCCCCTCTCTTTTATGTTTAGACCATTAAGAGGATCATAGTTTGAGTGGATGATATTTGTGCTTGTTATGATCAGATATGCACAGGCCAATGAAAATCAAGGTAACCAATGGTCGGTCAGCTCTAGGGGAACATCGATAACATAACATGTCAACAGAGCAAGATGAATTGCTCTAACAAGGAGAGGTGGGCCCCAAATTGAAGTATTTTAAATTCCAAACTTTGAATCACCAAGAATAAACATCCCTAAACTAGGAGAAGAAATTGCCACTTTCGCATGATCATAAATTTAACAAATTAATTTTGAATTGTTCTTAGTAAAAGAAACGAGGGGTGTTAGTTACCCGAGATGCACCACCATACCTAGTTATTCTACCTATTCAACTTCCGACATCCAATGGACAATCTAGTACCTGATTAAATTGTTGTTGGTATGTCAACACATCACTCGACTAAATATTTTTAAAGGTCTTGATACTGGTTGAAAAAGAGACATATATACAAGATTCAACAAGAAGGTTTATGGCAGGTTCCTTAACTGAGTGCTTCTAAATAATTCCTACTTTTATCCAAGTAAGCCAAGGAAGATTAGGTGACACCCAATTGTAGGTAAGGTTAGGAATTTGAATATAAGGACTGGTAGGGGGGGCATTTCATTAGCTAGTGTGTGCTAAAATAAATGGGGGGCTTGTTGTGGCTACAATAGGACTTTGTGCAATATGTCATACAGTATGACTATCTAGTTGCACGTCTTTATGATCTATTAGGGTTGCTTCATGATGTGCTTGATATTTGTCATATAGTAGAACTAGGAATTTATGCAAGATGCATGGCAACAATTTTGAAAAGGACTGTGCAAGATGTCACATAACATGACTATCTAATATGCACATTTTTATAATCTATTAGTGGCCTATTAGGGTTGGTTTATAACATGTTTGATTTTTGTGATATGATAGAACTAGGACTTTGTGCAAGATGTCATATAACATGACTATCTAGTGTGCACCTCTTTATGATCTATTAGAGACCTATGAGGGTTGGTTTAAAGTATGCTTGATTTCTATTATATGATAGAACTAGGACTTTGTGCAAGAGTGTGCATGTGTTTATGATCAAGTATGATCAATTAGTGACCTATTAAGGATAGTTTATAGTATGATTTATCTTTGTTATATGATATAGCTAGGACTTTATGCAAGATGGGTGACAAGGATTTTGAAAAGGACTTTGTGCAAGATGTCATATAACATGACTATCTAGTATGCACTTCTTTATGATCTATTAGGGTCTATTTATAGTGTGCTTGATTTTTTCATATAATAAAACAATGTGCAAGATGCATGACAACTATTTTGTGGAACATGGCATTTATATGTAATGTATTTTTAATATATTTTTTTATGAATAATTTCTTAGTTTAATTTAGAATGAAAATTACATTTTTAAAATGTTTATAAAATATATTAATTTTAAAATTTTCATTTTATTGAGAAATCAAATCAAATCAATAATATCATTACATTTACATTATTTATAAAAAAAAAGTTAGTTTAAATTTATTTAGTGAAAATACATTTAAATAATAAATTTTAAATTTAAAAATAATTAAATTCTAAAATTTAAAAAATAATAAAGATTAAGATAAGAAAAGTTTAGAGGAACACTAAGCACCCGATTGAAAAACATTAAAATGCTTTGCATGTCAACAATAAATTATTTTAAATTATTACGTGATATGCTGACATGATGTGACATAAAGTTGAAAGCAAATATAACCGTTCAAATATAAATATAAAAATTAATATACAAAATAATAGACGATACATATATGAATAGAACGACCGTAGAGGAACATAAGATGCTTTGCATGCCCATCTGTAAATTAATGATATAATGCTGACATGATGTGACATAAAGTTTCAAATATAAATATATAAGTTAATACAAAACAAACTATAAAGCTGAAATATCTGTGCGTACGGCTAGAATTTCATGTCAAATAATCGGTGGTGGTTTAATATGGTACTTTCAAAATAGATATAAGAAAGACGTTGGATAATTATTCTAACAAATGGTTTTTTTTACAGGAATTTGGCAACATAAATTTACATCAAATCTTTATTTTTTTGTTATTTAAAATTTAGTTTTAAATGTAGTTTTGACATTTAGAATACATAGAAATATTTACTTAAATATGAGGATCTAATAATTTTTTGTCTTATTTTAAGTAAATATTTCTAGAAAAATTGTTGGGAAATCTTTATTTAGTTGAACATTTAGACTAAAGCTATAAGAAACATGAATAGGTTGTTTAAGCAGTAGGTTAAATTTTTTTATGGACGAACATTTATTTAAATTTGGCCAAAAATTATTAGATTTATTTGAGTGATTATTTTTGTATAATTTGAGTGTCCTATGGTTTTTCAACATGCTGAATCCATTTCTACATTCACAAATAGATTTTGAACAATAAAAAATAGTAATTGCTATAAATTTATATAACCTAATTCAAAACCCTTATTTAACATTTTTACAATATGCATATTGCTAAATAGTATTGAATGTTGTGGTTGATAAATTATAAACAGTTAAATTTAAATTGTTTTCAAATTTGATATAGTATAATTTATTGATGACTGCACTTAATGTTATTTAACAGGATAGATATTACTAATATTATTTAAATTGTTTTCAAATTTGAAAGATTATAATTCATTGACGGCTGCACTTAATGTTACTTAACAGCACTTAATGTTACCGAACAGGATAGATATTACTTACATATTTTAATATGAGACATTTAAAATAAATATAGAAAAAAAATCATAATCTCTTTAATTTTAAGGAAATTTGACTTTTTAAATCTAATTAAAATTCACAAAATCCCCGAAAAATACTTCGATCAAGATGAAAATGATCCGAAGTATATAATTTTAATAGATTCCTACCAAAAAAAAAAAGAAGAAGAAAATTTAATTTTAAATGTTAGTTATCCTACAGTTTGAGTAAAATTCATTTTAAATGTTAGTTATCCTACAGTTTGAGTAAACTCGTTTTCTATAGATGTGACCATTTTATATGAAATAACAGGACCATCAATTTTTTTACTTCGAAAGTGTTCATTGATTTTTATCGTGGATGCATTGCTCGATTGGCCAATTGGTCTTATCGGTCTTGTTGCGACTGTATTTTATTTTAGAGTGTGGAGTTTTTAAAGACAGTAGGAACAACTATGTAAGTATTTTGACAGTTAGTTCTTGGAATAATTTATTCAGCCAAAAAAAGCTGAGAAATTGGAGAATCTCATCATCAAATTTAACAAAAAAAAGGTTGAAATGCATCTCATCATCACGTTTAAGTTTAACAGGAAAAAGGTTGAAATGCATCTATCATCAAGTTTAACAGAAAAAAAAGACTGAAATGCAAAATTCAGAATGTGAGACTATCTGTCTCATAAATTATTATTAGCAGCGTAAACATTAAAATAATTTAATATCTCGCCACATACTACAATCTGTCGTCAAAACACTTATCATATGAGGATTGAAGTTTCAAGAATGTATTCCCTGCCCTGCTGCTGGGAATCAGTGAAGTGACGCCAGAGGTAGACAAAGTAACAAACTGATATCGTTTAACCTGCAGGAAGAAAAAGGGGTTTGGAACCACTATTTTCCATACACAGTGACAAGGAGATAATGTACATTTCAATCGATGAGTCCATGTATCAACAGGCAATGATGACGTGATTATATATTCATACTTTGTCGTTGAAGGCGGACCTGTTCCCAGGCAAGAATAGTTTGCAATACACTTAAAAGCAAGACGATACATCCTGCCAATGTAGACACTACAAGCCATGCCCTTGGAAAATACTTTTCCTTAAGTTCACCACAAATCATTATATATTCGTAATTGGTGTAGAAGGTTATCACGTCATCAATGGCGGAGTCAATTGGTTCGTATTCTCCCTTCCCCATTACTTTCCGCATCCCGTTCCAGACACCGGCCACTTCTTCGTCGGTTCCCAAGCGATTGTGCAATATACCGCCATTTCTCAGCACCTCAACGTCGGCGGCTGTGTTGATCAAGCGGTCCATCACGTCCACATAGCACATAAGCGGTTTCGTTTCCTTTTTGCAAACGAATGCCTCGAACGCCACCAAATTTCTCATGACAGCATCTGTTCTGTCGTCCATTTCAATTGTGGGTAAGTGAAACGTGCAGGTTTTGCCATCGAAACGAACTTCGTTGAGATTCTCTACATGTGCAGCGAACTTCACCCCTTTTCTTCTGAGTTCTACTGCTGATGGGAGAGTGATGTACCTCTTTTTCTTCCACATTCGATTGTGTTCCGTATGATCTGTGGGATCCGAAGAGCGGATAATATTTTCATACACAAACCCTAAAAGATGTGAATCAGGTCTCAATGATGTCCCGGTTATTACATTTGAGTCCAGCCTGTCACGTTTGTACAAAAAAGGGGAGAGGGTGTGCCAAACGTGTCTTAGAATAGAGTTGAGATCAAGATCTGTGCCTGCCTGCCATTGGAGTATCATCTGTAAGGCAAACATGGGTATTTGATTTTCTAGCTTCATAATATCTTCCTGAACTGCAGCAAACATTGTCGTTTGATTTTCTAGTTTCATAATATCTTCCTCAACTGCTGATGGTAGCTGGTTTTGCAGAAAGAAAAAGCGAGTTGCTTGATCACAGTCCCAATCCCGGGTGAAGATCTTCCTAAAAATCATAAAAAAAACAGTTTATAAGCTGGTAGAGATAAATTCTATTATCTATAAATAAAATAAGTTGAATATGAATGAGGATACATTAACAGGTTAAACTGCAATTTGGGTCTATTATATTTAGACTATTATCTATAAACAAGATAAGTTGAAGATAAAAGTCATGGATACATTGAGATTTCCATGAGGTTAAACTGCTATTTGGATCAGTGTTTTGGTTGTATTTACTGGGTTGAATTAGAGGAAAAGAGCTCTTGGGCATACCTATGACAATTCAATAAGCTTTATGACTGAAATCTATTGACAATTGGGCATACCTATGACAATTCAATAAGCTTTATGACTGAAATCTATTGACAATTGAATAAGGCTTTATGACTGGAATCTGTTTCTGGTTGATTAGCTTCAGTTTTGTCTAGGTATCATAATTGGTTCAGATATCTATCAATGGAATACCATAAGCCAATTTCAAGAATTCATATGATTATCAAACTTCACTGGCTTAATGGCTTAAATAAGATCAATGGAATACCATAAACCAGTTTCAAGAATTCATATGATTATCAAACTTCACTGGCTTAAATAAGATGAGCGTCTTGAATGATGTCCTCTGTAGATTTTTGTTATACTTTCTAAAAAGAAAAGATAACTTGAAATTTGCATCTCTCACTTTTAACTCCTGGGTCATTAATAAATTTCACAGATCTGGATTAAACATTCAGCTAGCAATAATCAAAATTTCAATACACTGTAAAATGCTGTATATTAACCCTTTAGTATTTAATGGCATACATATTGAAATATGGAATGTATTATGCAGAAAGGCTTATACTTATTGACAATAGGCACATTTAATGATCTTTTAACCATAAATTGCAATTGTTATCAATTGAAGATGCTAGCATATTTTTAGTCCTTCCAAATCAATAAACTTAGATCTCATGTTCATAACTTTCTAACATTTTTAAAAGCTTTGGTTAACCTGTTTATTTTTTAACATTTACTTAATATGATTAAGAAATTAATTTTTTTTCATCTAATTGCCACATTAAAATGATTAACATACTTAATTAAAATTACAAATTTACTCTATTATTAACTTTTTATCATTTTACACTGTTAACTTTTCATATTCTTCAATCTTTTCATATTCTTAGTTTCATCTTAACAACACTAAGCCTTTCTTAACAGAAATAAACCTTTCGGCACCAGCAGCGATTTAGCGGCTGTGCTAGTTAAATATGGCATATTATAGTGAACATTGTTTGCCTAAAAAACTCTTCATTTTTAATAAATCCTAACTAAGTTGGATGTATGCAAACTGGCAATGGGGACTTGTTTGGCCTGAGCTTATACTTTCCTTGAAATTTCGATTGAAAAGAAGAGCATACCTTAAGAATCGCAAAAGGAATAAGCCATCTCGAGCCAAGATCCAAGCCAATTCTTCGTCACTGTCAGGACAAATGTGGAAGGTCGTATACCATTGCCGAATCTTAATACTTTGATTTGCCATGTCTTCAACAAGCTTCTCGAAAGGAGGTCGGCCGGGTCTGTCGGCGAGTATGCCCGGAAGCTTATTTTTGAAGGTTTCATACTTCGCAAGTTGGGGTTTCCCGAAATGAAAAGGGCCGAGAGAAACCACTTGCGGTACGTAAGCTGTTTTCGACTTTAGGGTAGTCGATCTCTCCAGTACGCGGGAGACGCGTTCGACGACTGTTGGAACCCGATCCTCTGGCTCCTCGCTTTGCTCTGACGAGGGAAAGAGCATATCAATCCTGTGGTCGTCCATGATGAGGCAGGTTCGTGTTCCTTCCTGAGTATATGACTCCTTAGCTTCTAAGAAAGCCAAAACGGATAAGATCGGAAATCTAGAGATCCAATGCGGGGGAGGGCGAGCGGTTTTATATAGCTAATCATAGGCTACAAGATTTCAAAAATGGTTAAATATATCAAACAGCATAGCACACCTTACTCAGGTTCCAGAAAGAGCCTATTCAGGTTCTAGGATTTGTTCTTCAGTCTTACATCGACTGGGAACTGGCATTCAGGCTGGATCTAAGCACGTTTGGAGACTAGGGCTTCAGAAATTACATCACAGAGACGTCCAGAAAAAGAGAAGGGGTGTACACTGTTACTCGATTTGAGTGGGCGATTCCACTTCTCTTCTCTTTTCCTAACCACTGATAAGGAATCAGGTTTTATTTATTGGCGTGGGATATGGGGCACTCAGATAGCATTCCCCTCGTCCAGTCCGCCGACAAACGGAGGAATGGGTCGGTTTCCGTTTGCGAATCTGAGTGCCCGATGTTTAACGCCCGATTTTTTCACGACATACTTGAAAAAAAAGTCATACCAAACGAGGACGACAGGCAGTAGCGACAAGTACAGAGGACCCACATATAGGCCGACCCATGAAAAGCCATGTTAACAATTGGGGACCTGTTTGAATATAAAATATTGAAAAATTGCGATTTTGATGACGAGATTTTGTAAAATGTGATGGTGTAAATGGATTTTTAAGTTCGAAACAATTTCATATTTCAATTTCAAGCATCAAAACTATTAATTTTAATAATTTTGTCCAAAAACCTACTGTATCTATTCGATACAGTAACGTATGCCTTAAAGTTGGATGTGATATAAAAATTTAGAATATACCCTACGCATGCACCCGTGACTGAGAGGTAAAGCTGTCGTTTTTGAATTGGGCATCATGAGAGAGGTTGCTGGATCAAATCTTGTTTGTTCGTGTTGGAGTATCTATACCGCATGAAAGAATTGAGAAGACAGTTGGAGAATATGGATCAAATGTTTACTTGCATTTTAAGTATATATACCACAGGAAATAATTGAGCAACAGATTTGGAGATTGCGTCGGGTACTCTCTCTCCTTTTTGGATCTGAGCAATCCATCAAGATTACATTATTCGTTGCTGATATTGATGGTCACGTAATTTGCCCAAAGTGCAATGACACTTTCTACCAAATCTGTTTGTCGTCTGTTATATTCTGAAAATCAGAACGATGGAAGAGTTTACACAGAACCTTTTTATCAATTTGACAAAAGATTCTCTTTTTCAATTTGACAAAAAGGTTCTTACCTGGTTTCTATTAATCACGGGTATTAGAAGTGTTACATAGAAAGGTGTGAGTGGTTCTAATGTTAAGAACATGTGTTTTTTGCTAAGAGGTCACAAGTTCAAATCCAGGTGAGTAGGGTATGTATACTTTCACATTAACCTTATTATTATTATACAATAAATTTTCAGAGACTTCATCAAATTTTTAAGGAAAACCAGACCACTTCGAAGATAAATAATCACACCTGCCAAACTACGCCACCTACTGTAACCCACTCATAATCCATAAGAAAACATACATTAATTTGCAGTATTCTAAAGGTTCTATCTTTTGGGGGTTTTCTGGCCAGTTTTTCCGTTTGATTTTGCTCGAAATCCGGTGATGAATGGTTGGATCTGCAGATTTGAGTGGCTAAATTTGTATTTTTCAGCACACTGAATCCATTTATGCATTCAGAAAGATAATTTAAACATCAGAAGATAGAGATTTTGTCTAAATTTACATCCCCGGATTCCAACCAATTCCTATAAAAAGACCCAAAAAATAAGAATGTTTAGCCAACAACTTTTAATTTTAATAAATGATAAAAATAAATTAATACTTAAATTTCAACACCATTATGCTCGATATTTTCTTCTCACTCGATCAACTTCATCGATTGCTGCTAACCATTTAAAAAGAAGAATCAATGAATACGATTAAAATAAATTAATAATAAAAGAGCTTTCAAAACCATTCAAGTTTTAATATTTTATTTCCACTCCAATAACTTTTTCGATCGCTGCTGACCATTCAAATCCTGCAAATTCTTTGAATGGTGACCATTCAGGTCTTACAATTTCGATTTTCACTCCAACAACTTTATTGATCGCTGTTCACCATTCAAAGCCTACAACTTTATCGATCGCTCCTCCTCACCATTCAAAGCCCTACAATTTCGCTGTAACCATGCGGTCCACAATTTCGATTTCTGTTTAACCTGTCATTTCTTCTGACATAGATTTTATCATTCAGTCCACGATTTCGATTTCTGAGAACCCTATGCGCCATCCCATATCTGTACACAATTATTGTGCGCCATCCCATGTACGCAACAATCACTACATGACAAATATACGTAGCCTACACAAAATGAAATGATATCCGCCATCCCATATCTGTACACAATTGTGCGCCATTCCATGTACGCAACAATCACTACATGACAAATTTCCGTAGCCCACACAAAATGAAAGTACCAGGGAAGCATTCCACTAATGAAAGAATTAAATAACAGGGAAGATTTCCACTTTTGGCGAATAAATTGGGAGTAGGTTAATTTGGGAAAAATCTTCCCTTCTGAGTTTTGTTTTTGACTAAAAATTAATAGATTTGAATCTTGTTAAATTTTCAGGGTAGTTTGAGTTTTATATGGATCAAAGTTTCATAATTTTATGTATTTCGAAATTTTATCTCAAAAATTTTGCCCCATTTTAAACCAACTCAAAAAATCATAAAAAATTAGTCAAAAATTAAAAAACAGAGCGTAAAAATAACTGACTAAAATGTAACTCAAAAAAGAAAGATTACTCTGGAGTTAACCCACTCCAATAAATTTTGCATTCTGACAGAAGGTGCATAGGCCCGCATATAATAATATGTCTGCAAATACAAAATCCCCACATGCGCTGCTACGAGAACCCCAAATCTCACTGTAAAACTCTTACCGGATATGAAGCAATCTGTGGTTTTTCATTGAAAACTGTGACTTCGCCTCGATACTTGTGGCCCGTGGGTTTCGTTGTGACCTCAACTAGTCCTGTTGTGAGTGCTCCCTCCTTTAATACCCATGGAGTCGATCGATGTAGCCAGCGATTTCGCTCATTGTCTATCCGTGTTTTGTCATTAATAGGTTGTATGGAGTTTGCATCTACCGTTATGAACTTTAAGAACAGCAGACATTTAAGGCAGAAGCCACAAGGTACATCGATGCTTTGTATCACACAGATCTGGAGGGCAGTGCAAAACAGAAAACTAAAGAGTTCTCAAACTGTTCAACGGAAGTCTCGTCAGCAAACTGTTCGTCAAAATACCAAAGTAGCCTGGTGAAATCCACAGATTCCATAGCTTTTTTAAAGTAAAAGCTGCAGCCTGCAGCTTAACGAGGGGAATGCCACGACCTTACTCGAAAAGGATCTATTCTATAAGTTGTACCTCTTACTCTGCGTAGATTAAATAAATCGGGAAGATGAACTACAGCTCTCGGGTTAAAGCGCCAATACTGTGATGGTTGTGGGTTCTACTCAGTGATC